>OX451217.1:83918171-83940491 GCA_949628195.1 Phasia obesa | reverse complement strand
GTATGTATGTATGTATATAGACAAATTGGCCTAAGGAGGCATTATATATTACAGTTATGAAATTTATTTAAGATAAGTACCAAAGGATATAAATGAAAATATATACTCCTGTCTGCATGTAGGACATGAATTTCCATTTAAATGTGGCTATAGTTTGAACACTTATAACATAAAGGCAAAAGCTCTTCAGGATCATTAAACCCGCTTTTGCATGCTTTACTATTTAAATAATTTATCTAAAATTAAAAAAAAAAAAAAACAACAACTTAAACACAATTAACTTTTGTCCTCAATAAAACAATACATACGTCAATTTGCTCCTGGACTCCAGAAGGGGGCTTAAGGGATTGTAACCTCTTATTTATTACCAAACAGAGTTTGTTAGCTTGCAGAAACTTGGCTTGTTTGGCCAGAGTGAAAAGAACAGCACTAATATGTAAAGATTAGAGAATAAGAAAAATCTTTAAATAAAAAAATACTTACAACATGCTTACTCCTTTGGGAGCTCCTTTGTATTCTACCTCGTTTAGTATAAACCTTGAGACATTGAAAAGACTTACTGGCGAATAGGTAGTAAAGGGTTCCTTCATGTAATTGTGTATTACGCTGTAGGCATAATATATTTTCGCTATACGCATATGAGCATGGTATTCCTTTAAATGAAAATCTATAGGGTTTTGAACTCTGCGAAAATACATTAGGCATTAACAATATTATATAAGCTTAAAGAGTGGTTATACCTACGTTTTATCATAATAAATATTTAGGTACTGTTTAGATAAAAGCCAATAAAAGTAGCTGGCATCTAAGAAGCGTTCTTCCTCTATGGCTGAGTTACTCAATTGTTTTAATAAACGATTGGCATCTTTAATGCGTCCGGCCTTTAAATAAGCTGGAAATAAAATAAATATTTTTTAATTAATTAGTAAATACGACAACATACAAACCTTCATGTGCTTCTATAAACTGATCATTTTCGGCCAAATATTGAGCATGTTGATAGTGTACTTGAAGTAGTAAGTCCGGCATATCGGCAGCCAAGCGAAAAGCTTCCGTCCAATCATGAGCTTCTACATGTAATTGAAACTACTTCACCTTCATTGCCCAGTTTTTTGAATACTTCTGCAGCCAAAGGTAAAGCTTTTAAACGCTTTAAATCAAAAGCTACTAGTTCTAAAGATTCCTTATCACTCTGACTTAAACGTCTTCCTATATCGTAAAGACTAAACAAATAAAATTTTTTTTAACAATTATGGGAATTGAAGAACTTTCAAATCTCTCTATATTGTATATCTATCTTCTATATACATACATATATAAAGCACAGAATTTGTTTGTTTGTCGGGAAGCTATAGCTGCCTACACCAGTGAACCGATCTTTGTGAAATTTGCACATTTTCTTATTACATATACGGTTGGTGAAATAGAATACATATTTTTTTGATATTCGACGTGGGCGTGGTACCTCCCATACAAAGTAAATATTTATCATTGTGTTGCTTGGTAACAGTAATAGGTAGTGCTTTTTGCACCAGTAATCTCCATATTAACATACGTAGTTTAGAGAAAGATATACTGGATTGGAATAGTGGGCGTGGTGCCTCCCATACAAAGTGAAAAATTACTATCGTGTTCCTGGTGAACTACAATAGACAAACAAAACCTTGAAACTGCACGAGTAGCCCCTGTGCTAATGCTTATAGTCTACCAAAATTTACAATTAATTGGAACAGTGGGCATGGTACCTCCCATACAAAGTGAAAAATTGTTATACTGTATATAGAGAACTGCAATAGGTAGCGCCTTGAATTTTCGCAGTAGTAACCATCATATTAACGTACATAATTGAGCTACAGAGGCTGAATTGGAATAGTGGGCGTGGTACCTCCCATATAAAGTGAAAAATTATTATCGTGATTCTGGGGAACTAAAATAGATAAAACCTTGAAACTTTGCACGAGTAACCCCTGTGCTAATGCACATAAAGTACCAAAATACAGAATGAATTTGGCAGTGGACGTGCTACCCCCCATGCAAAGTAAACAATAATTATCCTGTATCTATAGAACTGCGCCTTAACATTTTGCATCAGTAACCATCAGTTATCAGTAATTAAGATACATTGTGTAGACATACACAAACTGGATTGGAATGGTGGGCGAGGAGGTACAAAGTGAAAAAGAGAATCTATAATAGGTAGAGTCTGAAAATTTTGCACAAGTAACCCTCATATTAATATGCATAATCTAGCAAAATATTGACTGGATTAGAATATTGGAAGTGGTACCTCAGATACAAAGTAAAAAATTATTGTCGTGTTAATACGCATAGTCTAGCAAAAATAGATTGGTTGGCCATACTTTTTACTTTACCATACGTAGTATAAGGTAAAGTATAGTAATCATGAAAAAAATCGAGATCGGGATTTCGACGGATTTATACGTTTTGAGGTCCCCTGAATCCGTTTTGGCTATTTTCGCGATGATGTGGGTGGGTTTGTGTATTCCACTATTTTTGTGGAGTTTGTACAGGTCATACCGTTTGACATATCAAAATGAAATTTAGTATGTGCGTTTGGTATATGGAGATGAAGAGCTGTATAGCTTTTGGGCATAATCGGGAGGGAGCAAGGGGTAGTTTTTTTACCCCCAAATTTTGTGAACGCTATATAGGTCATACCGTACGACATATTAAAACGAAATTTTGTATGTACCTTTGGGTTAAAGAGAGCTGTATAAATTTTGGACATAATCGGGAAGGGGCAAGGGGTAGTTTACTAACTCCCAAATTTTGTAAACGCTCTACAGGTCATACCGTATGACATATCAAAATTAAATTCAGTATATGCCTTTGGTTTATGAAGATGAAGAGCTGTATAAATTGTGGCCATAATCGGGAAGGGGCAAGGGGTAGTTTACTAACTCCCAAATTTTGTAAACGCTCTACAGGTCATACCGTATGACATATCAAAATGAAATTCAGTATATGCCTTTGGTTTATGAAGATGAAGAGCTGTATAAATTGTGGCCATAATCGGGAAGGGGCAAGGGGTAGTTTACCTAACACCCCAAACCGAAAATAATTTTTCGATTCGAATATACTTTGAACTTTTATTCTTTATGTAATATATCCATAAAAATATCTGTTTCCAAGTGTTATTGTTTTTTTTTTGTGGATGGGTGTAGCGAAGCGCACCGGGGATAGCTAGTTAATTAAAACTAAGTTAGACTTTTTAAGAATATATGTATTATTTAAAACTTTATCTCAGGGATAATGTAATGATTATTTTCCAAATTTTAACCAAAAAATCATAATGAAGGAGAAATTTCACATGATGAAGAAGTACATCAACATAATCGCTATTGGACATGAAATAATTTTTGTTTTTTTGAGTTTTATTAAAAAAATTAAATTTAAAAATTATTTATTAAGTTTTATTTTTACTTAGAAAATAAAGTTTTTTTTTTCAAGTTTTAAGTGATGTTTCTGTATTACAAGCAAGCGATATGTCTGAAAAATTTGTAAAGGAATAACTCAAAAAATTGAGTTCTTTTCATACAAATTTTCTAGACGATTTGCTTGCTTGCAATACAGAAACAGCACATTATTATTTTCTTGACAGTTATTTTTTAAATTTAATTATGGCTTGAAAATAATAATTTTTTATAGTTTTATTTTTTTATTGAAAAATTAAAGTTATTTCTCAAGATTTAGCACGAAGGCCTAATATATAAGTTAAAGCTAAACTTGCCTGAAAACTTCTCTAAACTCTTAAACAATTATTTAACGGATCGAAAGTTTTTACTAACAGAAGGTGATTTGTTTAAGCTCGACTCAGCCAGAGTTCCCCAAGGCAGTATTTTGGCACCAGTTTTATACCTGCTGCGCATCAGATATGCCAATTAGCACCCGAGTCCACACATCAACATTTGCTAATGACACAGCTTTTTTTAAGTTTTAATGAAAGTGACCAGTAGCTTCACATCATTTACAAGACGACATACTCAATTTGGAAAATTTATTGAAGAAATGGAGAATAAAGGTGAAATCACAAAAGTGTACTTATAGAACATGCATACTGTGTAGGGACTCATGCTTCCCCTATTCGCAGTAATAACCAAATGACACCGCAGCTTTCAGACGTTAAATACCTGGGTATACATCTTGATCGTCGCCTTAGTTGGAAAAGTCACATAGATTTAAAGTTAACACAAATAAAATTAAAACCAGTACAACTGAATTGGCTTATTGGCAGAAACTCCTCATCAAACCTATTTGGTGTTATGGGATTCAATTATGGGGCACTGCCTCAGCTAGGAATTTAGAAAAAATTCAAATGCGCCAAAATAAGATTCTACGTATGATTACAGTTGCTCCCTGGTATATAAACAAAACTCGAACGTCCACAAAGACCTAAACATGCCATCAGTCAAAGCAGAAATAGCGAAACGTGCAGTAACATATATAAAGAAGCTTGAATCTCATCCAAACCCTTTGGCGCGTAACATTCTAAATGAACCTGATTACAAAAAAACACACGGCAGTTAATTTTAACATTGAAATAGAAAATATTTTGAATGATTCGGTATTGCTAAAAAACAAATATACTGCACCACAACCGACAATAGTCGTAATATGATTAAAATGGTGGACGTACTAAATATAAATTTTGAAATAAAGGCTAAAAATGAAGACCCCGGTTATGAAAGAATACATGATTGAATGTTACAAGACCTGAAAATACACGACATAAAATCTATAAGATATGCTGCTCATACTTTACAACTTGCAGATAATGATTTCTTGCGAGAAATAGAGTCTTTTAAAATAATTGACCAAGCGCGGCAAATAGTCAAAGTTTTAAGAACTCCATCATATAGGTAAGCTTTAATGAGGTTTAATTGTAGAATTAGACGCGAAATAGGCATAACACATGAGTCGACCCTGCAAATAATTATAAATGAAGTTAAGAATTTTTAGGTTTACAATTTCTACTCAGGGATTACCTCAGCCAGAATTAGATGTCGCAACAAAAACCTTGTCGATACTTTAAAGCCAGTCTTCGTTGCAGCACAAAAACTTTAAACAGAACACCTTTAAATCGGAGATTTTTACAAACTTTGGCTGGAGTTTACCGTAACAGTGAAAGCCATGAAATAGCTTCAGATGGCGAAGACTCAGATGAGGGTGAGCTAGTGGACGAAATGAAAGGCGATAACTAAAATCGACAAATACAGTCCCAAGCCCATTGACGTTAATAAAGATTTATTGAAATATTGGGAGGAAAAATATTTATATGTATCCATAATTATAACAATTGGCGCAAGTTTTGCATAGCGGGCCTACAACGGAAGTTACTGAAAGAAAGAGCGTTTTCCGCCCAAAAACTAATATTAACTGATTTACGGTCAAAGTTATCTCCAGAGTTCGTACATTAACACTCAATTTTTTTTTTAGTCAAAAAATAAAACTCGAAAAATAGTTATTATTTTCCAAGCTAAAAATAAAACTAAAAAAAACTTATTTTTCAAGCAAAAAATAAAATTCGAAAAATAAACATTAAAAATTAATTTTTAATAACACTTATAACAGTTACGATCTCTGATTTAGCTATGCAAAATTATAGCTATACGTCAATCAACATTACTTTGATATACTTACACATCAGCCCATCCTTGCTCCGATACAATTTTTATTGCTTTCTGATGTTCCCCAACACTAAGTAATAGTTCTGCAGCTGCTCTCGGCTCCTTTACGGAGTAAGCCCACTCTGCTCTTTTACGTACCAAATTTTTTTTTTCTTCGGAACTTCCATCTCTAATAAATTCTTGGGCCATGTCAAACATTCTTAGATCGGTATACATTTCTAAGGCCTTAACACCGTAAGAACATTTTTCGAAAAATCTAGCAGCTTCTTTGTGTTTACCAGAATAGGCACAGATTTCAGCCTGCAGAATCTCTTTGGGGACTTGACCACGCTTCTGTTTCTCCATCAAATCTCCAATCAGTTGAAGCCAAGGTAAATTTCGAATCTTGACATAAGCATCCCGGGCAATATTAAGATGTAAAGCTTCTAACGCGGATTTAGCTAGACCTTCCCAATCAGCATTTGTAACACCCAAGCAGGCTACTTGAAAAGCTTCTCTAAATAACACAATATACATCACAATGTAGTCAATAATTTCCCAATAAACTTACTCAAATAATCCAGCTTCTATAAATTGCCACATTGTCGCTCCTAGGGCTAATGGTACATTATGCATTACATTTCCCCTTAAACAAAAAGCCGTGGCTCCACATAAACCAACAACAACACCTATCATTTGCTGGGGCGCCCTTGGTGGCAAATTACCTACTCTAACAGAAAGACCACCTGTGGTATGTGTATAACACAACATTGAATCTAAATGTGTATTCCACGTTACGGAGTTTACTCCTGCATCCTGATAGAGAAGTGTGTCGTTGTAAATATCTCTAACAACAAGTCGACCACCATCATCAACCACTGCTATTTTAGTCCGGTTTGCGTTAACATCTAAGCAGCGAACCGATGACACAGCAGAAGTTATCAACAAAGGCAAGGCGTTATCAAGAAAAATGCGATAAACCTAAAAAATTATATAACAAACGAATATTTTTTAACAGAGGTTGGCGGAATATGAACTATGCACAAATTGCCGCGTATGTTTAAAAATAAAACACTTCTTTTATAGTTTAATGGAATTATGTATTTCAAAAGTCTACATTAATCTGTAGTTGCACCTTAAGGGATTATAACATATAAAACGATATGGTGGGGTAGTTTGGACAGACCACACTAGACGAAATTTATCTTCTTTAGACAGACCAAACCATCATCATTTTGATTAAACATTAGAAAAAATGTTAAAAAAAACACTTAAAAACTTAATAAAGAGTATCACGTGAAAATAATGCGACTGAATTCCTCGAGTGTGTAATCTACTTCCACTCATATACATATGTATGATATGCCAAATTTGACGGATTTTTTAATAATTTAAAACTTAAAGGCAATTATTTTTCTTAAAAACTGGTGAAAACTAACTGACCATTTTCTTTGTAGTTAATTTGTTGACGGATTTTATGACCATTGTTCGCATCAGCAGAGGACATTATGGAATCCTCAATGAACACCCAACAGGTATTGCTCCCACGCAGACAAACCAGATCAAGTATACCAGCATTAAGAGTCGAATAATGCAGTGTTTTCAGCTGCTACTGTGACAATACGTGAAATAGTAGTAACAACGTCGCACTGTGATTCGTTTCAAAGGCAAACAAAATTGTCAAAAGCGAGTCAGACTCTGTACTATGTTCAATGCAACTTTACAGATTTCGTGAAGATTTTAAGAGTATACCTATTATGGTTGAATAATATGCGAAATCAACAGGGTTACGTTTTTACCCTTTTGTTACGAACCCCTAATAAAACTACCGTTATTTTAAAGTACAAGTTTTATATTTTTTTCTCATTTTCAAATATTTTTATACTAGAGGTTTTAAAATACCCTGTGTAAATAGCAAGTTTCTTTCATAACGTTTAGAAGAGAAGGCAAAATTCCTTGAATTCGCTTCATCTTGGGAACACCCTAAACAAGACCATAGGTAAACTAGAATATGCCGATGATATAGTGCTATTCACAAACCGATAGCAGATACAGCATTGAAAGCAGATCTTCGTACTTATGTAGGCAAAACAAAAACAATGAGATTGGACACCAATAATAAAACTCCTCTCACTTTATACAACTCGAATCTGGAAGACGTAGAAAGTCCGAATACCTGGGTAGCATCCTCACTAAAAGTGGGGGTACAAACGAAGACACTACGAATATAATTCGTAGAGCCCGTGTGGCTTTTGCTACTTTGAATCAAATATGGCGACCAAGAAAAATTCACTTAAATACTAAAATTAGAATTTTCAATAGCTGCGTAAAGTCAGTGCTGCTGTATGGATGCGAAACATGGGTAGTCTCTACAAAGACAAGAAGTAGCATTCAAACATTCATAAATAGATGTCTTCGCCGTATACTAGGAATATGGAGGCCTCGCAAAATCTCAAATGAAGTATTGCTGCGTATCACTAATTAAACTACTGCTGATATAATAAATTTTTAAAGAATAATTCTTGCAAAAAAAAAAACCGACTTCAAAACAGACAAACTTAAAATCATTTTTCTTTAAGAAGGTAATTATACAATGATTATATTATATTCGAGGAAGATTGTAGCGGGATTTTTTAAATGTCATTGCACAAACTGTCAATTCAGATAAAAAAAACTAAATTTTTAATTCAATAATCTAAAACAAATATCAGTCGATTTTCTACCGATGGAGCAGTACTTCCGGAGTATATAGGGGCACAAGACCACATGGTTCTGTGCTTTTTCAGGTCAAACCAATGCCAAACGACTGTCTGTATACAGCGGATCAAAAGTTTGGCTATATACATAAAATTACACTAACTATTGCGACAGCCTGTAATTTCCGAGTTCAAATTTTATACTTGTTATAGCGGTCGTAGCAATACAGGTTCATTGTAAATTTCAACCGTCTGTCTGTAACGGTTTAAAAGTTTGGTCATATACATCAAATTACATAAACTATTGCGACACCCTGTAATTTATAATTTTAAATATTTATACTTATTTTAACACACATAGTAATGGACATTCTGTCTAATTGTTAAGTGTTTGTCAATAACTATTTAAAAGATAGGGTCATATATATCAAATGACATCACCTATTGGGACACCCTTTAAATTCAAATTTTAATATAAATACTTGTTAAAGAGAACTTTGACATACAGATTCTTTGTAAAATTTAACTTTGTGTCCATATACATTAAATTACATCAACTATTGGGACACCCTTTAATTTCCAATTTTAAATATTTATACTTGTTGTTATACCAGACATAGTAGTGAACATTCTGTCTATTCTTCAAGTGTTTGTCTATAACGGTTCCAAAGATGAGGATATAATGGTCAAATTACATCAATAATGGGGACACCCTTTAATTTATCCAAATTTTATACTTGTTGTAATAGCGGACTAAGCAATATAGGTTCTTTGTACATTTCAACTGTCTATCTATAACAGTTGAAAAGTTTGGCCATATATATCACTTTTACATTAACTATTGGGACACCCTTTAATTTCCAAATTCATATTTTACACTTGTTATTTTAGCGGACTTAGCAATACAAGTTCTTTGTAAATTTCAACTGTCTGTCTATAACGGTTCAAAAGTTTGGCCATATATATATCAAAATAATGCAGTCTTTTGCAGGCAGTTGCCGAGTAAGCAGTTATTTTCTCGTGACGCTTGTGTGTTTGATTGTTTTTTTTTTATACTCGCGTGTGTTTTCTTTTCTCCTCTTTGATATATCTATTTTCTAACGGTTGTTTTTATTTTATTTTTTTTGTTCGTTTCAATAAATACTTTTTTCGGATAAGTTCAATTTATTAAAATGAACGGGGTTTATCCCCAAAACTATAATCGCTTCCGCGACCTGGATTCCCATACAGTTAGAATCAAAAGCAGCAAAAACAAACGTCCTCGTCCAGATGACTTCCCACCTTTACCAGAAAAACCAGTAAATGACCAAAATCTTCCTCGATACTTAGTCGCTTCATCCACATCACAAACAAACAATGTAGAGCCTCGTCCTTTATCATCCTACAATGTGTTCCAAGTCGAACGCGGCCTTAACTTCATATCAAAAGATCGAATTGAAGTAAATGAAATGAGAAGTGGAGATCTTCTTATTAAAGTGGCTAACATCAAAACAGCAGAAAAATTCCTCAAAGCAAAATTCATAGACTGCATTCCGGTTAATATCACCTTACATAAGACATTAAACAATATTCAGGGAAGGATTTTCTCAAGAAAATTAATTGAAATTCCCCAAGATGAAATACTTGATTCCCTTAAAGACCAAAGAGTTGTAGATGTGCGCAAAATTATGAAAAAAGATGGCGACAAGTTAACACCAACAGGTGCGGCCATTATTACATTTGAACTTATACACCTACCAGAAAAATTAAAACTTGGCTGGGAAATAGTAACAGTGGACGAATATATTCCTAATCCAATGAGGTGCATAATTTGTCAAAAACTAGGTCACACGAAAAATAGATGTAAATCCATAGCATTGTGCAAAGAATGTGCTTTTCCAACTCCGCATGACGCTTGCTCTAGAAAATATTGTGTGAATTGTTTAACAGATCTACATTCTTCAAATGATCCTCTTTGTCCAAGTTACTGGAAACACAAATCTGTTAACTTTGTTCGTATTTCAAAAAAATGCACAACTCGGGAAGCCTGGAAAATGTTTAATGACAATCCAACTCTACACACTTTAAAACCACCCATGAGAAAAAATATAACTAACAACATGACATACTCTAAAATATTAAATAACATATCTCCTACTGATAAAACATCTACCACCATAAATGAACCTTTTCCAAAATTATCATTATTAAATAAATCATCATCTCAAGCCGCTACAAATATACCCACTCAATCTATTACAAACACTACTACTTTTAGTAGTCCACTCCCCGAAAACGACACAACAACAATAACATCCGTTAACGAGTTAATATTTTTTTTTTTTTTTTTTTGGATTCTGTCCAAAAAGAAATTGGTAAATGGCAAAGGTACGAAACCAAAGCGCCAGGGTATGATTGCCGTAGCTTCCTCCAAAATCTGCAGAGCGACCTATACCTTCGTATAGGAAGTGAGACTCCAAATTCAGCTAGGTAAAATTAATGAGAGTTTAATGGTGCTCCTCCAGTGAAAATCTTGAGTTTATTGGTACTCCTCCAGTTAAAAATTGAGTTTAATGGTGCTCCTCCAGTTAACAGTTGAGTTTTTTAAAATGGTGCTCCACCAATGTCCGACTTATTGAAATTAAAATTTATAGGTTATAAACGATAACCAAACGATTACACGTGGCTGATTAAACAACCACCAATAAAAGTACCGTAGTACAGCTATTCGAGGACGCCAATCAGCCAGTGTGAGAACGAGACGCAAACCACTCGAAGGCCGAGCAACAAGGACGGCCTGATTGACTTTAAGCGATAATGACAATGACGCACGCACGTGTTCCCCGACCCAGAGCTACTTTACGACTGAACGAGTTAATATCAGACAACCAAAACAAACAATCAACAGAATCTGAACAAAACAAATCAAATGAAACGCAAAATTTACCATAAACATCAATTAATGCTACATCACTTATTTCAACAAAAGAAACATCAGAATTAGAATCTATTTTTGCAGAAGACAACCTACCCACAAATTTACCATTAGATAAAAATGTTAGCGAAGAAAGTATAATAATGGATATATGCGATGGTTTGGGTTTTAATACCCCTACCAGACCTGTTGATGATATCTCCAACAATGAGTTAACTCCTTGTACACAGCTGTATAGTAAATATCCTGAGTTAAATGTTTTAATTACTCCTGAAACCTACAAAAAAACAAAACCTTCATCTAAAAAGGAAAAATAATTTATATTATTATTTTATGAATTTTGATTTTGGAATCAGTGTTCTTCAGTGGAACATCCAAGGATTTATTTGTCATAAATACGCTCTTGAACTTATAGTTGCCAAGCACAGACCAAATATAATTGCGTTGCAGGAAACACACATAATTGATAAAAATCGTCATCTCTTACATCTATCAGGATATCAAACTTTTCATCATAACCATAACTATTCATATGCAAAATCCGGTGTAGTACTTTTTATAAAAAATGGCATCCGTGTCACTCATCATTTGACTTCTTCAAGTGGTCTTCTCTTTCACACAGTTGTTATACAATGCGGTAAGGAACTTTACATTACCAATGTCTACAAAGATTGCGAGTTGAATCTTACAAATTCAATGCTAAATTCTTTTTATATTCCTGACAATGTTCATCACATTCTATTAGGGGATATTAACGCTCAAAATACCCTCTGGGGTTCCACGACAAATTCTCCAAGTGGGATCATTTGGGAAAGATTTGCGGATGATAAAGATTTTGTAATATTAAATGACGGTTCCCCCACTTTGCTCAATACGAGACACACCCTGACTTCTGTTGATGTCTCCATGGCTAGTGTAGACATTGCTTCAGAATTGTCATGGAATTGTCTTTCGTTACCTGAAGTTGGCGATCATTTTCCAATCGTAATAACAAACAATAATGTAACAATTGCAAAGACTTTTATACCACGTTTCCGTGTTAACAGAGCTGATTGGTCTCTTTTTGAAAAGAGAGCAAGTTTAGTATGTGACGAATTTAGTACATCTAATAATATCAACAAGGAAGCTGCACAAATTAAACGAATTTTAAGAAGAACGGCAAATGAAACAATTCCTCTTACACGCGAGCCAGTGAAAAATAACAATCCCAGCTGGTTTAACTCTTATATTGGAAGTTTAATTAAAATTAGAAATCAAGCATGGAAAACATTTAAACGCTATCGTACTCAGTTAAACTGTGTAGAATACAGAAGATCCTGTGCGAAAGTTAAAAGAGAATGTAGGATTGCCAAACGTGAAACTTGGGATCGCTTCCTCAATTCCCTTAACCCCCGGATGGACGTACGATTTTTATGGAACAAAGTTAAACATTTAAGATCCCAAAAAATATATAATTTTCCTCCAATTTGTGTAAACAACAATACCATCTCTCATCCTCAAGTAATAGCTGATAAATTTGGTCAACTGTGGAGTTCTATTAGTTCAAACGATGCTTTTGGTTTAGAAATAATTTCTAATAAAAGAACACTCAATATAGACAAATTACAACAATCAAATCAGAATTATCAGAATTTAATTAAAAAAATAGATACAAATGAGCTTGACTGCATCATGAAAACCCTAAAAGGAACTACACCAGCAGAAGATAAAATAACATATTCCATGGTTAAAAACTCCCCTGTTGCATTGAAAAGTCACCTATGTAATTTATACAACAACATTTTATATAATGGCACATATCCTCATGAATGGAAAACTGCAATCTTGTCTCCCATTCCAAAACCGGGAAAGAATCCTAATCAGACCTATTTCTCTTTTACCAATACTATCTAAAATTTTCGAGAAAATACTAGCTAAACGGTTTTGGAAATATTCCAGACAAAAAATATCTGAAGTACAACACGCTTTTATTCCGAAACATGGTGTTCATACCATATGCCATCAATTGGAAGATACTTTGCGATCTAATCTTAAAAGGCGTAAACATAGTATTGTTCTTTCAGAGGATTTGGAAAAAGCCTTTGATCGAGTGGTGTATACCTTCATTATCATTGAACTCAACGAATGGGGCGTTCCGAAACAAATTTTAAGGCTGTTAAAATCATTTCTTGATAATCGCAGAATAAAAGTCAAAGTCGATGGTCATTTTTCATTACATTATCCACTTGACAATGGAGTCCCACAGGGTTCGCCGTTGTCAGTGGTTTTGTATTCCATATATGCCAATTCATTAGCCAATGCAATAAAAAACCTTCCTGGCATTGATTACGTGGGTATATACGCTGATAATATTTTTGCTGTTGCATCTGGACATAACGCAGAATTTCATTTAAATTACTTAGACTCTAAAATTAATCAATGGGCAATGAAAAGGGGTGCTGTTATTCCGACTGATAAAATTGAACTTCTTCACGTTTGTAGAATAAAAAATTGCAACTGTAACACTATCTGTGTTAGAAACGTTAATCTTTCCATAAAGGATGAAATGAGAGTTTTAGGAATTTTATTCTCTAAAAATCTTCTTTGGAACTTACATATACAAATTTTGGTTTCAAAATTAAACAAAATAAATAATCTCTTAAAACTTATCTGCTCTCGAAACAAAGGACCACACATTGAAACAGCTTTAAATATTTGTCGTTCCTTGACCTGACCACAGGAGTTCTTTTACATGGTATTACGATCTACGGATGGACGTCAAAAAATAATATGAATAAACTTAATACTTCTATTAACAACTGCTACAGAACAGCTTCAGGTTTATTACGGTCGACTCCCTTACAGCTCTTAAGAAATGAAGCACATGTTCCAACTTTTCAGTTGTTACACGAAAACAGCTCTGTTTCATTCGCTTCGAGATCAATCGCAGTATCATCTGAGGGATTGCATGAGACATTTTGGAAACATATTAATTCACCTACACTGTTACTATCTTCTTCAATTAGTAAAACTATTTCACTGATAAAGGGGCACAACATCTCCATTCCTAACAAACCAGATATCCCTGACAGATCGAAGGAACTTGTCTCAATCGATGATAGTTTAAGAATTTATGATAAAAGAAGTACAGATCCAAGCATTTTTAAACAACTTATGATACAAAAAAATTCAGATTTCTCACCTGAACTAACTCTTTTCACTGATGGTTCGTTTTTGAATGATATAACTACCTATTCGGTTATAAGACAGTTTTCAGCAGCCAATTTTGAAACTGTAACTAAAGCACGTTTACCGGATTCTACTGGAATTTTTACCGCTGAAATGACGGCGATTAAATCAGCTATTTTCTATTCTATTCAACATCCAGGGCGCATCCAGGGCGCTTATAAAAAATTGCAACGGTTCCTATGATGATATAATCATTCCTTCCAGACTAAATCATGAAATCTTAGTGCTTTGGATTCCGTCTCATATTGGAATACAGGGCAATGAATTTGCTGATAAAATTGCCAGAAACGCATTAAACATGTCAAATATTACCGAGACACCATGTTTACCCAGAGCCATAATAAATCCTTTTAGATTTATGCAATTACAGCTACAACCCATACAAAGAAAACTTGAATACAACACAAATTTTACAAGAAGTCAATGCATTGCTATTGCTCGCATAAGAGTTGGGAAACCGCTATTTATAGCCAAACATTATTATGACAGTTCAGATCCTCCTATCTGTTCTCACTGTAATACTAGCTTGAACGTTCAACACATACTTACAGAATGTCCTTTATCCAAATTAAATGAACCTCTGGAAAATATCATTGACTGCTCTATTGAAGCGAATTGGTTTAAAGTACGAAGCTGCTTACTAAAGCACAATATTCGAGACATTTGATTCTAAATTCATAATATTCCTTACCTTCATTCTTTCAACTAACTCTTAATATAATAAATTTAATTACATTTTTTAATTTAGTTTATATATTTAATCATTATATATAAGTATGTATATTTCTTTTTCAACTTTTTCGAGCGCTTATGGTCTAGTTACCCGCGCCTTTTTTTATATTTTATAAATTAACTTTGTAAAATATATTTTCAAATAAATAAATAAATAAATAAATAAATAAATAAATATATCAAAATAAACCAACTAATGGGACACCCTTTAATTTCTAATTTTAAATATTTATACTCATTATAACAGACATAGTAACGAACAATCTGTGCAAACTTTCAAGTGTTTGCCTATAACGGTTCAAAAGATAGGACCATAAAGGTGAAATTACGTCACCTATGGGGTCACCCTTTAATTTTTAATTTTATTTTTTAATTACTTTTTGTTATTGGGAGCTATAGTGATACGCACTTTTTTCTAATGTTAAATGGGTGACCTATAAAGTTCATAATACACGTAAAAAACATGTATGTTGTATGGGGTCACCCTTTAATTTTTAAAGTTTCAAACTGTTTTTAAAATGGGACCAATCTGTAGCCATAACCTTTCTAATGGCGCAAAAATTTTTAAAATCGGTTCAGAAATGACCGAGTTCTGAAGGCACATACATACAAAAAAAAAAGCAACACACAGACGAATTGATAACCTCCTTCTTTTTTTGAAGTCGGTTAAAAATATAACTTAGTTGCGCCCATTATTTTAAAACATTAGCAATTAAGGAAGTTATGTGAATGGTCTTTAATCAAATGTATAAAAAATAATATCAAAATCTTGTAAGATTTAAAAGTTATGACAATTTAAAATTTCATTCGGATTCAATTTCACTCGGTTTCGGATTACAGAACATACCCGATAGTATAGACGCAAGTATGGCTGGATTGGGCACAAATTAAGGAAACCAACTGCTGAAATATTAGAGTGGAACCCCCAGGGGGCTAGAAAGCGTGGCCGACCCACGAGAACGACCGTACTGTGTGAATCAACCAAACCGTTTAACGAGCTTAGAACAATAGCAAGAAATAGAGAATCCTGGAAGCATTTTGTTAATAATATATGTGAATAGACTAAGGGCCAAATTCACAAAAAATATTTTTGATTTATAAAAGGTTTATAAAACCAACACTTTGCACAAATTGCTCTGGACAACACGCTTCGGCAGACAACAAATGTCCACGTTATACACAGATGAAAGAGATTCTGAAAATAAAAACTAAAAAGTACTCACCATAGCTGAAGCTAAGCGGGAATACAAGGAATTAAACCCCATACTAACTATTCCATTTCCAACAACACAATTAACTCCGAAAAGGTTTCAAACAATAATATAACAAAAAATAATGTACCATCATCATCAAACAAGACTTTGAACCACGTGACTATCCTGTCAATTGAATTAGAAAGGGCGTTTGATAGGATTGGACTCCACGTGATTCTTAGTGCTCTAAAATTATGGCGGATTGGACTAAGAATTTTTAATTTTGTTAAATCGTTTCTTACGAACAGACTCTTCAAGGTCAAGATCAACGGCCTTATGTCAAAAACCTTCCCTTTGACGAACGGCATCCCACAGGGATCGCCGCTCTCAGTGGTGCTTTTCCAAATTGCGTTCAATGAAGTTAGCAAGATAATAAAGAAAAACAGTTACACCAATGCCTGTATGCGGACTTATACGTGCTTTTTATTTAAAAAAATTCGTGAAAGAAAATAAAAATTATTTTATTCGCTTCCCCTCTTTTTGCAATAAAAAAATAAACGTCAGTGTAAAAAATACAATTGAAATGACGTTTTACATCATAATCTTTGCATGAGCTCTGATGATTATTTCTTATATCATAACGCTGATATAATGCTAATAAATGAAGTCTACACGAGATGAATTTTCATCATGATATAAATTTGACATTCATCACAATAAAAATTCATCAGGTATGGACTCCGGGTTACTCTGGAGAATAAATTTAAATTAAATAAAAGAAATGTATAGAGATTATTTAGTCATGGAAAAATTGAAACTTTAAATAGCTAAAATAGACAATGATAATTTGTTATGGGCTGTGGCTGAGTGAGCTAAAAGGATGATCATCGCGGTCAGCTGGCATTACTGGCATTACCACATGTGAAGCGTACAAAAGTGACTCAATAGACGATTTTATTACAGACTTTCTGGCCAAACTTGGATTTTAAGCGAAATTGTAAATTATTGGTAGTTTCAATTTTTCTTTGTTAAGTTTCGGTTTTCAATCAAATTTTGATTTTATAGCGAAATAACCATTTTTGGTAAAATTAAAATTTTTGGGTGAAAATTACATTTAGATCTTTGAGCGAACTTTTTAATTATTAATACTTTTTAATTTTATTATTTGAATTTTCGGTTTTTAATCAAATTTAATTTTTGATCGGTATAAAAATTTGTTGGTAAAATTTCTATTTTTTCGTAATTTTTAATTATTAGTAGTTTTAGTTTGTGTGAATTTTCGGTTATTAATCAAATTTTAAGTTTTAGGTGAAATTTTGATGAAAATGTGATACCTTAGTGAAATTTCGATTGTTTGGTTATAGACTGATTTCATGGTAATCTAGAGTTTTTTTTCGAGTTTTCGGTTTTCAAAAAACAATAACAAAGTACAGAAAATCAACTAAAATATGTGAAAAACTTACGTACATAAATACATAGAAAAACCGAGCTGTTCGCCTTTTTTACCATAAGTACCAAATTTACGCTATAATCTTTGGACCATTGGTGCTGAATTGCAATAGCAAAACTTTCGAAACTATGCCTGGCAGATTGGTGTGTTTAATATTTTTGTATCTTTTCTGGTGCCTTGGCAAATTAACATTACTACCCGAAAACAGACAGACAGATAGACGGACATCGCTTAAACTACTTATCTATCCACCTGTGGTGAAGGGTATAAAAACACATATTCAAAATCATTTAATTCTATATTGCAATTGTCGTTTTTTTATTTTTTTTTTTTTTTTTTTTGATACTTAAAAATCTCTATTCCTTTTTTGCATTTTTTTTAGAAAATCTTATTTTTCTTCTCATGGAAAAATTTTTTCTGAAAAAAAAAAAATTGATGCTGAACAAAACGGATTTTTTCGGCTCCCGTACCCAGAGGGTAAAAACGTAACTCTATTATTTTCGCTACAATGTCTGTCCGTCTATCAGCACCTTCTATCTCTGGAACAGTAAAATTTTCACACAAGTTGTATTACTGTGGCCGCTATAACAAATACTCACAACTTAAAGGGTGGTGAGTTTCCTTAAATGTTTTACTAGATCTTTTTATGCTACTCATGACATGAAAGGTAAAGGTAAAAGAAAAGCTAATCTCTTAATTAACTCTAGTAATTATAATAGGCAAACGTCCTCGACTTGGACTCGAATCGAAGTATATTACATGTGAGAGTACGGAGCGTTGAAAATACAAACAATATGTAACTGAACAGCCGTGAAGGGTTTCACACGAAATACTATTAAAGTCAGTGGAGTACTTTAAACCCACTTGCGAGCATGTAATGTGACATATCAGTCAAAATTATGGTAGAGCATGAAAAGCAAAGCAAGGAGGACTGTTACATGATATAAAGAGATTCTAACTCGTGCTTCATAAGTCAAAGAGCTGGAGAGAACTATATATTTATAAAAGTTCGTGGTAGAGTTCCGAGATTGATTCTCAGTAACATATAGACCATGACAGAGGTTGTAACCAAAACGGTGCACATGAAGAAGGATGTTAATAATTAATTGAATAGTAGATTTCTTTGAATAGAGAGGTGTGTGGAAAAAGACGTATTGTATCTAATTACTTCTCCTTATGACGTCAAAAGTGCACTGCCTATTTTTCGCCTATTAAGTGGTTGGAATGAATAGATTATTTCTGGTCTGGTAAGGCATTGATACTCTACTTGACAAGAAGTGGAACATTATCGTGATCTGTTGTTTTTGTTTCCTAAACCAGGAAAAAATGAGTATACGGAAGAGAAGAAATGCCGTTTAGTCTAACGTTTTTTTTTTCCTTTGGTATACCATTGAAGAGCTATTGGTTAACGTGCCAAATAATCGCACGATGGGTAGTAGTCAATTTTTAAGCAATTAATTAAAATAATATATGATATTAAAAACATACCTTTCCATTTTTTAGCCCCACCATCAAACCTTCACGACCAGCTGGTCCTCCTATGACTTTAATATAACGTATAAACGAATCCATTAACCATTCTCTTTGCAAGGCGCCATTAAAATTTAGGCACTGCAGTCTTTGGTCTTGACACAATACAATGTGACAGGCGCATACAACCAACAAACTACAATCGAACTTTTTTTGTATTTTTTCCTTAACCTTATAATGCATTGGCTGGTCTTCTATTGAATTTAATTCATAAAGGACTACGCGCTCTGGTAACTGCACTGCCAACTTCTGTCTATATATTGCAATCTTTTGTACGAGATCACGACATTTAATTCGTACTTTTTGTCCTGATATCAAATGTTGTATAATAACATCACACATGTGTTCACGAAATGCATAACGATCACGATATAAAGCATGAACAGTAGTTAGCGCTATGTTGTATGTTGACAATGTTCCATTTTGACAACCAATTGTATACGACTGTCCGTTAGGATGAACGGCGATTGACCAAATCCACGAAGTGTCTACGGTATCCCCTAAAATACCCAAACGAATACCCTCACGGGTAAAACAATGAATGTTGCCAGTGCAACCTGACACTAAACAGTATTCGCCATTAGGTAAGTACGACAAACATAAAGGATCAAAACCAAGGGGTCTCTCCTTCCCTATCATTTGACCGCTAAGAGTATGAAACGATAATGTCTGGCTCCAGTCGGTTACAGCTATAGTATCTGTATTGGATTCTGCTATTACTGGACAACATTGTACACCATAAACTGCACTGGCCGTACCACCAGGGCGATCAATTCGGCCTTTCTCTTCACCACTTTTATTGCGTATAGTTATCGAACCATTCGCCAAACCCAAAATAAGATATTGACCATCGTTTGTCCAACAGCATGCATTAACTCTCGAATGTATCTTATACTTTTGTACAGCTTTCTGATCTGACGACCAAAATGCAAAATCTGATGTTGAACATGAGGCTAAATGATGAGATATGGGATTAAAACTCATGCATTGTACAGAGTCTCCGTGGCTAAACAATTAATTAATAGCATATAATTAGTTTCTTACTTACTTTAATTTAATAATACCTACGAATATTTTAGCAGTCCCTCCAGTTGAGGCGACCAAACTATAACAGTTTTATCTGCGGCTCCACTGGCAAATTTTTTACCATCCCTGGCATAAGCTACACAATTTACTACATCTTTATGTGCCTTTAAGGTATTTAAGAGACTGCCATCTTTTGGATCATAAACTAAAACCCTTTCACGAGCAGCGACTATCAATTGTGTGCCATCATGGTTATAACATACGCTATGGACACTGGTAACATACAGATACATACATAGGTATTTATAAAATAATTTTTGTTTATTATATGTTAATATAGGTCAATAGCCACGCAATAAATTGTAGTAGTTTTACCTGATATCTTCATCTTTTGCATTTGGAAACTCAACTTTATCAATCCATTTTAATATACCCCTCATTTTATTGATTCAATATTTTTAGTAAATTAATTTTAAAATAGATCTTTTAATTTTCCATTTTGGTTTTAATTGGAACTTTTTCATCCGGTTTTGCGAAGTCCAGTTTTTCTCATGGACTGTGGTTTTTTGCCCAAAGCATAGTTTTTTGTCCAGTTACATACATACATACATATGTATGAATGATTGTTTTTGTTTACGTTTTTCATTGTTGTTGTTAACAGCAACCAGGCATGGGAATTTTAATACCATTATATGCTTGATGTATTTATTTTTATTTATTTATTAAAATACACCTAATTCTGTTTTTTCACGGTTTTGATTTAACACGGTTTGAAAATAAAAAAATATTTTTTTACACGATTTTATTCCATTTAGCACGATTCAAAATTATTTTATTTGTAAAATTTAAGTTTTGCGAAATATTCTTATATCAAAAATGTAGAAGAATTCCCTTTTTGTGCAAACAAGCAGTTTTACTTGTTAGAGCAATTGAAATGTGTTAATATTTTGTGAACTATCAATGCATCTCTACAAGAAGATGACGAAAACTACAAATAAAAACTACAACGTAAAGCCCTTTCTTTAGAAAACAAAATTGAAATTTTAGATCGCCTTCGAAATGGAGAAGGCTCAACATTTCTTAGCAAAATGTTCGGTTTAAAGTAAGAACTATAAAAAATTTAAATTCAATTGATCAAACGTTGATTTCTGGAACGAAACTATCTATTAAGTCTTCATCACACACTAAAGATGCAAATAAGTGGTGCAAATACATATTACCTATATGATTTAGTAAAATAAACATGATTTCTTGTTCTTAAAAAATTCTCGTTTTTCACTAATTTTAATAGGTTTTAGAGATAAGGAATTTTCAATGTCTTTTTTTACATGGTTTTTTTTACACGGATTTTTCTGGAACCAATCTACCGTGTAAAAATAGAATTAGGTGTATTACAATTACAAACAATATTCTAACTTTAAATATCGAGCATAGTAACAAAAACCTTCGCTCGTTGTAGTGAAACCCCCAGAGTCTTTGGTGAGATTTGAACCTTCAAGGCCCAGACTGATAGAGTAGCACACTACCTACTACCCTACCGTAGCATTGAATGTATGTAATAAATAATACTTTGTTTTGTATTGGTCGAGAGGCTTTGGGTATGAATAAATGAATAAAATTCAAAAATCCCGAAATATGCATGTATCCGGAAATATCCATGTAAATATATGTACATGGACATTTCTTTCTCATTTAATATGATGAATTTTTAAATACTCAACTACTAATTTATTTAAACTTGGTGCGTTTATCTACTACTTGTAAGCTATGAGTATAGCCTTATGCCCATATTCAGAAAAAAATTGGCTATAAGGGCTTCTTTGTATTGAATTAATAAATAAAATTATGTATACTTCAAGTAAAGTTTATTTGAATACGGCCATTATTGTTTAGCTTAACTGATTATAATTTTTGCATTTATCAT
>OX451217.1:83849506-83917971 GCA_949628195.1 Phasia obesa | reverse complement strand
AAAACTAGTTGAAATTTTATAGTTTGCTCTTAAAATCTGTCATCAGTCGGTTCGCAAATGGCGGAGATATGGTAAGCGTCTGTATTTTCATTTGTATTTATTTTATTTCAATACAAAGAAAGTTATTAAGGTTAATTATACATGTGTTGTTATATAATTACAAGCTATTGCCTAAACAAATGGTCGTTCTCAAGGCAAATTAATACAAGGTGATTGCACGGGCGAATTCAGGTTTTTTCGCCTCCTTTACAGTTGTCCAATTTCATATAGAAAAAATTTGTTTATAATTTTTTTTATATGGAGTTTGACTTCGCTTTCTTGCATATGATAAGCTTTTTCGCCACTGCAATCACCTGTTATAGATTCGCCTCGGTCGTTGTGCAATAGTCAGTTGGCATTTGTCTTTTTCCAATACGTATATACATATTTGGCATATGTATGTTTGTACATATCGTCGGTCTCAAATGAAAAGGCCCTCATTAAAATAATTGTAACTTTACAGGAGAATGTAAAAAAATAATAGAAACTGTAATATTTACAATATAATTTGTAATGTACAAGTGCTTGTAAAAGCATTATTTTTACACTATTGCAATACATTTTTATGACAAGGTACATAAATGTGTTGGAATTTCTGATATCCTCAATTTCGTAAAAAATACAAGCAAGGTCTGTGTATGTATGTCTATTATTTTTGATTTTGGGGAGGTTTTGCATTTACATTGAAGTTAGCTTATAGTTGAGCCATAAAAGTTAACTTAGTTTGTTATTTTCGTAGTCGGCTACCATATTGCTTGTAGGGTATATACACATATTTAGTTGTATAAGTATGTACATTCTTTATATTTTTATTATATTTATGTTATATTATTTAATTAGAAATGAAGTCCTTGATATACATATGTAGGTGTTTTGAAAAAATAAATGATTTTTTTCTTATTTTTGGAGGTGCTGCACTAAACTAAAGCCTAAATGTATTCATCAAAATTATTCGATTGATTCGTTTTATTGACCGTTAAATTCACTATTCATTTCATACAACACCAGTCATAATCGTGCATTCAACGGAAATACACGCGTTTTGTAGACAAGCTGATTTTATAGAATGGTCGCATGGTTTTCCGCACGCTTATGCGAACTTTGAAAATACGAGTTTCTAAAGGTATTATTAGAAAGTAATATAAAACAATCCTCTAAATTTTAGAGTAACATTTGCTCGGTTTAATGTAAAACGCCGCAATATCTGTGAAAAGAAAAAGCGGCATACACAAAAATACATCGTGTTAATTTTTTTTGTTCAAAACAAACAACGAAACTACTGCAAATTCATCAAGGCAGCCATTTTGACTTAACGAATGTTATAAATAGTTATATGGCTGTTACTTTCTAACGCAAAGTACGGGCAATTACAATGAAAGAGAAAAAGAGAACGATATCAAGTTCTTCATGAAATTGCTTTTAAAACGGTTGGATTTTTTAGTGTGTGAAAAATTTTATCATAGTACAGTGTTGCTTGTGAATTCCAAAAATTTATTAACTGGCTAAAATAATTTAGAGCTGCATTTGTGTATAATCAAGCTAAATTGTTTTTGTGCTGAAGAAGTATAAAGTATAGTTAGTTTAAAGTAGAAACAAAATAAACTTGTTTAAAGAATTGAAATATTTTCCTTCCATTGAATAAAAAGAACAAACCACCACCATATTTATGTCGTGGGTTTTATTTTCCCAGCAATCACTTTTTGGTTCTTCGTCTGCTATTAATGTGCTGCCGTTGTTGTTGCTGTCAGTGTTTTTTTTTTCGTTAAGTTTGGCCAAGCATCCGTACAGTAGTGGCTATTCTGACTAGTATTGAACATTTTCCATTGTGGTAACGCCGCCGACTTTGTTGTTTTTTATCGTAACGTTGATGACAAAAATAAATTAAATATCTCTTATAAATACAAATTAACTACAAAAACCAATTAATAATTATATTATATTGGACTTTTTCTAAATGTGTTTTAAAATGCCTAAACTATGGAGTGAAGGTAGTTTTTAAATTTTGTAAAGTATTGTATACATGTGGAAATTGTTGTGACTATATTTTTGGCGCGTTCTATAAATTGGTTTTTCAAAGTTAAAGTTAGATAAAATAAAAAGTATAGTGTACTGTTTTACAAAAATTGTAATAGCAACTAAGAATAAACGACTGATTATTGCTGTTATACATATATATGTGGAAGGAATACGCGATAATAAAATCAAACTAATATTCATAATTAGAAGTGCTAAAAAACCTAATATTTGGATTTTTGTTTGTTAAATATGTATGTTCAAACACGAAAGTGTTTTATTATAAATTGTTAAAACTAAAATGTTTGAAGAAAATTGTAGTATGGGCTGAAATTTTTTAATTTAATGTAATTAATTTTATCCTTTTTTATCCTTTTTTAACCCTCCCATTCTTTTATATTTTTATCTTGTTTCTTACGTATCTTAATCGTTATTTGCAGAATTTTTTCCCCCATTTTATTATTCGTTAAACATGTTCGTATTTTTATCTGTACGTAGCAGCATGTGTCAGCTGAAGACAATACAAATTTAACGAGGAAATAACACCCGTTTAAAAACACAGTAAAACACCAATGCAATGGAAATTTTCTATTTTGACAGACTGTTTAAATAAAAGTTGCCATTAAAATGAAAAAGTAGGGAATTGTAAATTTATTGAAATGGAAACATAAGTTATTCTACCTATGTACAGTGGCACAGAAAACTCAATTCTGGAAAGAATAAAAGAAATTTGTAGGTATTAAACAATAATAGCTAAATACACGATAACATTTTTCATGAAACCGGTTTTGTAATGGTAAGAGGCGGGTAATAACAAGAAAGTAAGTATAAAAAAATTGTACTGGGTGATAGAGAATTAAAAAATAATAAAAAAAAATTGGCGGTCGCTCATATTTTCCGAGTAATGGGCTTCTGAAATTTTCATATAAAACTGTGATTGTGTACTACATTTTTGAACAAATTAGGTCAATATATCAATTTAAAGCTTTTGGAAATAGGTATCTATAAGGTGGTGCTAAAATTAAAAAAAAATTAACCCATTAAGAATCGATGACATTTTTTGACTAAATTTATGAATAGTACGTAGGAAAATTTTAGTAAACGAATCCGGTGTTAGTCATACCATAGAGGATAAGATCCTTGCGTCCGGTCAAAGGTCAGCTATGCAGGAAAACTTTAGTTGTTGTTGTAACAGCTCTGCTGCTGTCGGAAGTTCTTTCCTAAAAATATTTAATTTATATACCTATATTAGTTATTGTAAATATGGGTAACATGGGTGGAACTTGAAGGTGGAGAAATTGTGCCACCTCAGTCGGTCTTAGCCATAGGTCAATGGGGGCGCAAATCGTTGGCCTGTTAGGACAATTAAATAAATGCACAGTATCATGAGGGGTCTGCGAACAGGATGGACAACGGTTCAAAGTGCCAGGAACTATTAAGTACACTGCACCATCCTGCTCTTAATTGTGCCAGGGTTGATCTTGTTTTCTGGGTAAGAGTTGTTCATGTACTGAGATTGCAGGGGGATGTTCATTGAGGACTTTACTTCATCTATATCCGTTCATGGTAGTAGTGACCGTCTCTTGATGCAATAGTTTCTGGGCAGTAGAATAACATCACGGATGCCATGGAGATAGTGACGAAAGTACTGTCGGATGTGCCTAGGACAGAACAATTGGATCTAAGCTCCGAAGGACCCGAGTCATACTCGGCCAAAGATTGTCAACACAGCAACAACTGTATCAACCGGAAAACTTTAGTAAGCGAAGCCAGTGTTGTCATACTATAGAGGAGAAATTCATTGCGCCCGGCCGAAAGCCTTCTATGCACACAAATTTTCATTAAGCGAAGCCGGTGTAGGTGTTCGATTTGAGGGTTGTTATATTTTTCTTTATTGAATAATTTAATCGCTTTTTATCACATTTATTACTATACTTAATAGTGTAAACATTTTTTGGTCAAGCTTCACTAAACTAGATTTGTTCTATAATTTTAAATAAGATAGCATATTTAACAAAAATTCTATTTTTGGACACATGAAAGCCTACATACTGCTTGCCTAGAAATGCTAATATTATAAATTATGCAAAATAAATAGTGCTACCAACTTTTGTCAGCTCTTAAGAAATTCATAGTTTCTAATTTAATCTTATTTCCTATTAATATTTATGTCAAAAAGATAATAAAATGTCTGAAAAAGGGGAAAAGATATGTTTGGAGTTACGGAAACTTAATTATTGTTAAGTACCTACCACGAAAGTAGAAAATCTCTTCGGGAAATTGGTGACTTAGTTGTATGTTCCAAGACAATTGATCAAACTATAATTAAAAACTGTAAAGAAATAAATTGATTTGAAAGTAAGGCAAGGAGTGGCCGACTACCTAAAGTAACTAATCATAAAATGCCGAAATCTTGGGAATATAAAACAAAATCGAAGAAACACTGCAGTGGAAATCACAAAAACCTAGAATTTAATAATATTTCAACTCGCCCAGTAACGGTTTGAAGTAAACTTAGAAATTATGGCTCTCATAGTTGTATGCACAAGAAGAAGCCGGACATCAGCGATATTAGTAAAACAACATGCATAGTATTTGCTAAGGCCCACGTTAACAAATAAAACTCTTTCTGGGGTAATCTTATGTTTAGCGACGCCAGTAAATTTGACTTCTTCGGTTCTAATGGCGGAAGGAGTTTGGCTTAAAAAATGATGAATTGTTGCCAATATAATTTTTTTCCAGTTAACACAACATTTACTTCCAACTGTGATTCATGGTGGCAGTAATATCAAGCTCTGGGGTCACATTACAGCTGCTGGTGTAGACAATTTTGTACATATCGCTCATTTACTTGAAGACCGTCATAAGTCAAAAAAAGGCATTTTGTAAAAAACGCATTTTAAGTTTTTTATTCTGCACTGTTAAGTAAAACAACATGAACATGCCTCAATTTCGAAGTCAAATAATAAAATGATATGTTATTTGTATATTATTTAGGGAAAATCTGGAATATTTTGTAACTAAAATATGTCGTTATTATTAATAAAAAAAATTGAAACAAATGAAATGAAATAACGGCATATTCTATTCCCACGCGAAAAGTACACAAGATAAAATCATGAAATTAATATACAACATGTAGCGGAATAAAAAGAACATTTCTGCATCACTAACTCAAAAATCACGTTTTTTGACTTATGACGTTCTTCAAGAAAATGAGCGATATTATGACCACTAAGGGCCGATTTGTTAATTTAAATCTTCTTAAAGAAACTAATAAACAAATTGAGACTTATTCTGGCTATATTTTCAGCAGGACAGTGAAACAAAATTTATAATATTATACCTCACCAACTGCATTATCCACCTCAGTCAACCGATTTAAATGGGACGAACGAGATCGCAGGATTGAAAAGAAATTATAAAAAATAAGTATGGTCTAAAGAATTCACTAAATGATGAATGGAATCACATTTTAGAAGAAGTTTTGGCATTTAAAAAAAAAAAAAATATGAAAAATAAGCTGGAGTCGGTTTTAATACATATTTGTAGACCCACCAAATATTTGTTGAAACTTTGGTAACATGTAATATATAAATTAAATCATTTGTTTGTATATAGAATTGAACCTTATTTGGTTAAAAAGAAATTTCTATAACTTGCTTATATTTCTTAGAATTGAGATAAATAGGGGGTATATAGAGTTTTCTGTGTCACTGTAGATGTACATATCATATATACATATGTATGCCTACATATGTATGCCTACATATCTAGTTCAGGTATATTAAGGTTTTTTAGTTCCTATGTATTCCTTTACCTTTAATAATAACAAAATTTAACAAATCTTTAGCCTGAAGAGTATGTAATTGGTTTGGAATTTTTAATAATCAATTTCGCTATATTCCTTGTGCATTTAGTCATTGTGTTTATAATATTTGTACGTACCTATATTTTTTTTAAATTAAATATAAATTAAATATTTGTTATTTTGTTTACTTTTAGTTTAATGAAAGACAACTCTTTCTGCTATAAAGTAAGCTCGATAGAGAGGTGAAAAAGCGATTAAACTTATTTGAGCTGTTTGTCCGTAACTTGTTAAAAATTATTGATAAGAATAATGAATAATCAAATGAACAGTGCAGTGCGTAAAATACATAATCTGCTCTCGAGTGGAGCGGTTACAGTCACCGGACCAAATCAGCCACGAATTCTAAAACAAAAAATAGTTGGGTCCGGTGCAATACCAACAACAGTTTCAACAACATCGCTTGTGAATAATGTGCAACAACAACAAGTTGTTACTACGACCAGTAATCGTTGTTATGTCTGCGATGATGCATTGGGTGCCAATCAGGCACAACACCAGTTAACAGAAATGCAGACAACACACACAACAACAAAGTTTCCCAATAAAATTGGTCAATTAGTTGGCGATGCCTTTATGGTTATTGTAAGTGTCGAGGATGTTGTATGTTCGCGTTGTACAAATCTCATCAATTATTTGGATCGTTTAGAAAATGACGTTGAACGTGTTCGAACAAATTTAATGAATTTGCTTCATAAAAAATATGGCTTAAACGATGATAGCGGTGGCATTGTAAATACTACCACTGTAGTCGGAAGTGGCACACCAACAATTGGTTCTGTCAATATTACAAACAATATATCACCGGCAACATTACAAGCACCGCCCAATAAACTACAAAAATTAAATAGTGGAGCAGCCGGTAAGTGTCAAAGTTAATATAGGTATTACTGAAGTTAAATTATCATTCTAACATACATTTATTTGAATAATCACCCTTTTTGTTACAATTTTTTTAAATAAAGCCTGGTGCTTTGTTTATTTTTTCATGCTACTACATACATAAAAAATTTGTATGAAAAAGTCATAAAAAATGTTGCAGAAGCATTAGTCTGTTTTTACTGTGGAAAAACATTGAAATCTTTCTGCCAACATTTTATAAAAACTGTGAAATTAAGCAAATGGGCATTATTTCATGTGGAATTTTGTGAAAAATTTTAATGTCAAATTTCCACATTTTAAATGTCAAATTTTCCTTGTGAAATAATGAATGTTGCGCAACATTTTTCACAAATTCGAACAGAGTACTAGGCTTAATCTGAGAAAATAAATTTAACCTCATCAGTTTGTCTGCCATTGGAGCTACCATTGTTTTCTCACGAACAATAGATTTCTTTTAAAACTTTTGAGAAATTTATCTGTTATAGACTACTTGCATGTATTTTCCTCAATGTTATGGTTTACTGATTTTCGTATCGTAGCCTTATTTCATTTTGCTAGATCATATAGAGTTGTAGATCACTATCGTTATATAAAACGCTTATAGGCTTTTTACACTGACCACCATCTTAGTGAAACGTCTGGAAGATGTTGAAAATGTGATACATCAGTTTACATTTGCAACATCTTCTAACATTTGCCATCAACTCAACTGTCAAAAAATTAAAAGTAAAGGCGCTTTTAGCTAATAAAAAAATAAAAATATGGGTTAACAAATATTTATAATTTGAATAATTGTTGTTTTGCTAGAACGAACCCATGTATTAATGTAGAGTATTAAAGTTATTGAAAGCATTTTAGAGAAAGAAGACGTAAAAAAATTTGAGTGTACCTTCGTATGATGCTCATTTTTAAACAAATATTGGTTTATATTTTTTCCACATAAATGGCATTTTTTCAGTGATGCCACTAAACTAATCTAGTTTATTGCCATTTTTCTAGTGATGACACTTAAATAATCGAAAGATGTAAAATGGAACAAACTGAGATATGAACGTCTTGTGAAGATGTTGAAAGATGTTGAATTTTAGGCCTGTGTATTTCTTATGGAAATATGTCAACATTGATTATGCATTTACACAGGAATGGTTTTCGTTCATTATCCCCTTCTCTCTCCATTTAATCTATTAAACTCAAAAATTATCCTCTGTAAATTGGTTTAAAGTCTTGTTTGCGTGGTAGCTTGCTACTTTAAAGCTTTCAAGTAGAATTAAGCAATACCGCAAGGTATATTTATCTTACATACATGCCTTCTTAATTTTCTTCTATGTTTTATGACATTTCGAACTACAAAGCAACAAAAATATGTCATATGGTTCTTGTATTGTTGTAGAGACGCCACTAACTAGTAAGATATATAATCTACCTTGAAAGAAATGTTAATAAAGCTAGCAATATTGTAGAATAATTACTTTTATATTTACATTTTTTGTTTATATTTACAACTATAAGCTGGATGGTAAACCAAATTTGTGTGTTCTATTTTCAGTGAGCGCAGTACAACAAATGAAAATATCTACTCAATCACCAACAAATAACCAACAACAATCGGCAGGCACACAAACGATCCAGCGCAAAACAACAAAAATATACAAGTGTTTGTCTTGCGATTATAAAACATCCGATATGCGTCTTTTCAATACGCATTATGAAACATGCAAACATCAAAATTTCCAATGCAAAAATTGCAAGAAAATCTTCCCTAACTTTGGAGCAATGAAACAGCACATGGTTCGTGAACATAGTACTCCTATGGACAATACATGCGCTGTGTGTCATATAAATTTTGTTAGCGAATCAGCTTTGCGCAAGCATATGGAAATAAATCATAGTACGAACGTGGTCGTAACAAGTACAACGACTTTACCCGTATCTCAAAATGCCGCACCAGCTGCTGATTCTATAACAGCCGTTAATGCACAGGCTTCTCCCGGTACTACGTCCACACCGCTTTACACATGTAATCATTGTCAGTTCAAGTCTACTGACAAGATAACATTTGATGAGCACATGCGAAAACATATGGCTGGAGTCAAATCGAAACCGTTTAAATGTCGTTTGTGTGCTCAACGTTTTGAGACGCGTGAAGCGGCTACAACACATGCTAAGCAGCATCAGGGCAATGTATTTAAGTGTGGCACTTGCTCCATGTCTTTCCCCAAGAGAGAAATGCTAGTTAAACATTTCGAGGAGCATCAACAGCAACAGAACACTCAACAACTCCAACAGCAACAACAGGTTCAGCAACAACAGCAAATGATAACCATTAAACAACAACAGGCGCCGCAAGCCTCTCAGAATATGCTCACAACACAAAAGCTTTTGCAGGAAACTATTGATGAAGCTCTTAGTGATTCAACCACACCAGTAACAAATACCCCAACAACAGACGTTACAGGAGCTGCCAATAACATAAGATTCTTTTCGTGTCATATTTGTTCGTTGACATTTATACAAGAGAATTACTACAACCAACACATGGAAACTCACAGAAGGGGAGATACCGCTGCCAATAACGCTACAACTACGGCCACCACCCACAAAAAGACTACAAATAGTGTGGTTGGGAATAACTCATTGTCCACGTTAAATGCAGCCGCTTTGTTAAGTGAAGCAGCCCAACAGGAAACCAATGAAATGGTCCATCAGAATGCTGATCTTAATGTTCACCATCAGCAACAACAGCAGCAACAACAGCAACAAACCACCTCCCTGGGTAACGCTGGTAATAATACTATCTCTGAGGCAGATATTGAGAGCATTTTCGAGAAAATGCACTCAGATAAAAGCGATACTGGTATAACAGCCACCACAACATCCTCTGGGAATTCTGGTGGTAGCAACGACCAAGTGGTTATTACTTCACAGGCTGGTTCTGGCGGTGGCATAACATTTAATATCACCATTCCCGGCCAAGAAGGTAGTGGAGTAGTTTCGACTAGCGAAGATCATACCACTAATACGACCACCACAACTACCGCTCCAGTGTCGGTAAGCATAGATATGCCAATGTTGGATCAACCGGATGACTCTACACATGGAACGACGACAACAACAACTACCACTGCATCATCATCAAAACTAAAGGCAGAGTCACCAAAACCAACTAGCACTGGACCGGTCAGTATGCCCAGTTTAGACGATGATAATGAAGAACATTCTCTTAATCCAACAAATTCTTCAAATGAAAACTCCAAGAGTATGGAAGAATCAACGCAACATAACAGCGAAGAAACAACATCATCTACTCCAAAACAACCTGCCACAGACGAAAGGGAAGTGAAAACAGAAGAATCTTTAGAAAACAGTCATCTAACTGAACAGCCAGGTGAAGGTCACGATACTAATGCTTTAACAGACAATTTACAAACGGAATCTGCACAAGGCAATGAAGCTCATCAACATCAGCAGCAACAAGAGGTAGCTGATTCGGGAGAGCAGCAGCATCAGACACATGAGCATCACGAATTGGCTGCTGGATCTGAGGCAGGCAGTAATGAAGGTGACCAGCATGTTACAATGGAATTAGACGAAGCTGCCATGCAAGCACAAGTTGACGGGGGACAAATTAAATTTATTCTAAACGAAAGCGGGCAACTTTTGCAACTTGATAATCATATCCTCACCGACGCCGATGGCAATCAAATTCTTGTTCAGGATCCAGAGCACATACAACAGCTTCTCCAGTCGGTGGGCGTATTGCAGTCAGGTGAGGGTCTCGATGGCGAAACTCTTCAAATGATGACCGATGCCAATGGACAAATGGTGTTGGTGCAGGGTGAAAATAATGAGACACAATTGATTGATGCTTCCCTACTGAATGCAGAAGGTCAATTAGTCATACAGCAGTCACAGGACGGTGAGGGTGGTGCACATGTCATTGGCGAAGACGGTACCCGCATTCCTGTATCAGTTTCCTACACAGAAGATGGCCAACCCATTGTTCAGGTCCAACAGCAAGTGCTAGAAGCAGCCGCTGATGGCGGCGAAGGTGTTTTGGAGAAAGACGTCACAGGCATAGAAGGTAAAGATGATAAACTAAGTGATGATGATCCTGCTCATGATATTACCATGACAACATCATGTGGTAGTACGACGAGTGGTGACATCTTTGCTATTGAAGAACTTATGCAACAAAAATTTTAATCCTCAGGAACAGCATCAGCAGGAGGCTCGGACAAAATAAGCTCGGAATAGGGGTGGCTGCTATAATTCTATATTCAATAAAAATTTTACAGCTTTTTTGCAGCTCAAACCAATAAATAAATTTTGGCGATTGGAGTATAAAGCAGGTACCTTCTTTTAACCTAAATACTTTGCAAATTTTTTATATAGATATTTACTTTTAACTTAAAAAATGCATTAATACCCAACAAAAAAAATGAGAAAACACTAGTAAATTCATGAGTTCTACTGATCTTGCATTGCTTCAGTTTAGACGAAAAATCATGATTTTAACATTGGACGTCATGGTTTAACATTTGAATGAACTGGCTGATATTTAAAAGAGTGCTTAGGACTAATGATTTTTAGATTTTGAGGCGTTCTCAATTTAATAAATGGTTCGTCATTAAAATGAGTTCCTGTCACTAATCAAAATACAGCATTTTTTCATCAATGCCTGGCATTATTTGTTTCATACCTCCTTATATATGAATTAAACAACGAAAATAACAATTTAAAAGTTTTGTTTTGGGCTTTTAGCATTTTAAAGAATACAGTGCTGTCTGGGTAGAGTGAACTAATTTTTTGTTGTTAAGTAGAGTAAAACGCGTGTGCACTTGTTGAGAGTTACAAAAGAACAGAACAGAACAGAACATTTATTAAATTCTCTTATCATACTATTAGAAACTACAAAAATAAACTACTTTGGGCTACTTATATAAATGTAAATGGTTATTCAACAATGTAAATGGTTATTCGAATTTCAACACCTTCCCTGAATAAACATTTCATCCAAACATAAAATATATTAATTAATTCACTTTCTCAAATTAAAACTAATTCAACTAAATAATTCAAACTAGGCCAAACTGTTGAATAATATTCTTAAATTTATCAGCTGGAACACCCTTTGTAAATAAGTCAGCTACCATTTTTGTGGTTTCCAAATATTCAAGTTGGATTTCGCCGCTTTCCAATTTCTCGCGTATAAATTTTATTCTTATATCCACGTGTTTGGTTCTAGATGAATAAGAATTGTTTCGTGCAAATAGAATTGCGCTTTTGTTGTCACAATACAACTTCATTGATGCAGGAGGGTTTTGAAGAAGTTCTCGCTCCAATCTATGAAGCCACATAGATTCCTGAATCGCAGACACTATTGACATGAATTCAGCTTCTGTTGAAGATAGTGCCACTGTGCGTTGTCTTCTTGAGCCCCAGGATACTGCTGCGCCTTGCATAGTAAAAATATACCCAGTTGTAGATCGCCTGTCATCAATGTTACCTGCCCAATCGGCATCGCAATAACCAATAAGCCCATCTGCATTTCTTCTGTAGACAAGACCCTTGTTAATTGTACCCTTTAGGTATCGCATTACCCTTTTGACAGCCATCCAATGAGCCTTCCCTGGATTTGTGCTGAACCTGCTGAGCATATTCACAATATAACAAATATCAGGCCTTGTGTTTTGAGCAGCGTATAGTAGACAACCAATTGCTTCCATATATGGTACATTTTTCATCTCCTCTTTATCTTTTTCAGATGTCGGACACATTTCGAGAGAGAGTTTTTGATTAACATCAACTGGTGAACAAACTGGATTGCATTCGTCCATTGAAAACCTTTTTAACACATCCTGAATGTATTTGGCTTGATCTATTTTTATTGCTCCGTCAGATTTTTGTATTCGCATCCCCAATACTGAAGATGCTTCTCCCAAATCTTTCATACGGAAGTGTTTTGATAGCTCTTGTTTAAGCTTATTTGTGGTATGAATGTTGTTCGAAAATACTAAAACATCATCCACATAAATGGCCACATATATAATACTACCTTCGTCAATGTTAAAATACACACATTGATCAGTTTCACTTCTCTTGAGGCCAAATTTAATAAGCACATTATTTAAAGTTGCATTCCAAACACGACTGGATTGTTTGAGGCCATAAAGAGCTTTCTTCAATAAACAAACACGGTTACTTCCATCACTGTAACCTTCAGGTTGATCCATAAAGATGTCTTGATCTAGATCTCCATTTAAAAATGCTGTTTCTGCGTCAAGCTGGTGTACATGAAGATTAAACTTAACAGATAATGCTAGTAAAAATCTTATGGATGAATAACGAACTACCGGAGCAAAAGTTTCATTATAATCGATGCCTTTTTTCTGACTAAAGCCTTGTACAACAAGTCTGGCTTTATGGCGAATTTTGTTACCACTGGCATCGTATTTCGTTTTGAAAACCCATTTGCTCTTTATTGTCTTCTTTTTATCCGGTAATTTGGTCAATGTCCATGTGTTATTCAATGCTAAAGATTTAATTTCTTCCTCCATCGCTTTACGCCATTGTGTAGCGTCTTCTGAATTCAAGGCTTCTTCAACCGAGACAGGATCCTTCGATAAATAAGTAGTTGCACAAAAATTCATTTCACGTCCATGTTTTGCAGCTAAGCGATCAGACCGTCGGACTTTAACATTTTCTTTCGAAACATCCTCAATTGCATCTTCAAAATTTAAGCTGTCTTCGGAGTTGCAATCATATTCTACTTTCAGACTATCTGTTGAAACGTTCTGCACATCATCATTACGTATTTCTTCTTTCACTTCAATCGGTTGTTCGCAAATGCTTCCAGATGGCAATTCATTCATCAACTGCCCCTCTGAATTGACATCACTTCCAGGAATTTCAACTATAAGATTGGGAACACTGTTAGTAGAATTTATACCATTATTACATACCTGACCCTCCATGAAAACAACATCGCGGCTGACTATAATTTTTTTTGCTGCTGGATCATAAAGTCTATAAGCTTTACTTTCCATACTATAGCCAACAAAAATACATGGTATGGATTTTGCCTGTAGCTTGGAACGCTTTACCTTAGGAATATGTGCAAACGCCTTGCACCCAAAAACTTGAATATGGTTAAGGTTTGGTTTCTTACCCGACCATATTTCTTCTGGACAAATAGTGTTGTTTCTGCATGGTATTCTGTTCAGCAAGTACGCTGCTGTTACAGCTGCTTCAGCCCAAAATTTTTCATCGAGACCAGAATCAATTAGCATACATCTCACCCTGTCTATTATTGTTCGATTAAGACGCTCGGATACGCCATTCTGCTCTGGTGTATATGGAGCTGTTTTTTGATGTCTTATTCCACTTCTAGCCAAAAACTTCTGAAACTGATTGTTTGTATACTCAGTACCGTTGTCTGATCGAAAAATTTTTATTTTCTTGGAACACTGATTTTCAGACATTGTTTTAAAATTTTTAAATTCCTCGAAAACATCAGCTTTGCTTGCTATCGGTGATAAAAATACTTTACGGGAATAGTCGTCCACAAAAATTACAATGAACCTTGCACCAGAAAAAGATTTTGTCTTAAATGGTCCCATTACATCTGAATGTACAATTTCCAAAACCTCCTTTGCACGATAGCCATTTTCTTTAAACAAATTTCTTACTTGTTTTCCTTGAATACAAACTTCGCATTGACATTGGGTTCAGTTGAAAATTTAATTCGTGTTCAATTTTTATCTTCTTTAAATTTTCATTACAAATATGACCAAAGCGTCTATGCCATAACTGCGCATCATTTTTTACAATCAAAGCCTTCTGCTTTGTGTTCTGAGAAACGCAATCTAATTTGTAAAGGTTGTTATGCAAACTTGCTGTTGCTACCAATGCATTGTCACTATCCAGAATTTCACAGCTATTCTGCTCGAATATTACTCTTTTTCCATTAGCGGTTAATTGTCTGACTGATAACAAATTTGTACACAGCTGCGGCACGTACTCAACGTTTTTAATAACGGTATTTGTTTTTTTGTCAGTTGACAACCGAACACTAGCATCACCAACACATTCAACTGTTAATTTGTTGTTGTTCGCGACAATTACTTCTTTTCCTTTTCTAGCTTTTACGTTGTGAAGTATTGCTTTCGATTTCGACATGTGTGTTGTTGCGCCTGAATCAATATACCACTCATCTAAGCAGGCGTCACTTGCAGTAAACAATGAAGCTAGCAGAATTTTCTCGTTTGGGTTTTTTGCTTGCTGCTTTGAACCGTTACCTTTTGTTGAATTTTTATTTTGTACATTCGGGCAATTTCTTATGAAGTGGCCTTCTTTTTTACAACCGTGACACTTAAACTTTTTTTGTTTGTGATGCTCTTTGTTGGAAACAAACGCATTTTCTTCTTTCTTTACAGGATTATCAAATTTAGCGTCTTGTAAAAGTAAATTCTTTACCATGTCCACACTCAACTTTGTTTTCGAATTTTCTACAGCCAAAACAAGCGAACGAAATTCATCTGGCAATCCGGCCAACATCAAGGATACCACTATTTCATCATCAATATTTAAACCGGTGTTCCTGACTTTGAGAGAAGTCATCACCATTTTGTTGATATACTCTTCCATTGAGTCAAAATCAACCAATTTCAGTTGCACTAACTGTTTCAATAAATCGACCTTTCGTGTCAAGCCCTTGTCTTCAAAAGCACTCATCAACGCTTCCCAAGCTTGCTTTGCCGTTGTCGATGTCGCTATATGTGCAAAATTATTGGGTTCCACCATTAAGGTCAACTCTGCCAAAGCTCGTTCATTTGTGTCTTTCTCAACTTCACTTGAATTTTCACTCAAACCGACTTGAACAATTTTCCAACAATTTTTTAGCACTAAGTACGATTGAGCATGACGCTTCCAAATATCAAAATTTTCGCGACCACGCAATTTCTCAAATGGAAATGATAAATTCGTTGCCATTTTTAATCGTTTCACACTTTTTTAAAAAAATTTTATAAATTATTCGTTTGACAAAAAAAAAACTTATAATTTTAAACTTAACTGTGAACAAAGGCCCATAACCTGTTGTTAAGTAGAGAAAAACGCGTGTGCACTTGTTGAGAGTTACAAAAGAACAGAACAGAACATATATATTAAATTCTCTTATCATACTATTAGAAACTACTAAAATAAACTACTTTGGGCTACTTATATAAATGTAAATGGTTATTCAACAATGTAAATGGTTATTCGAATTTCAACATTTTTGCAGAGCGATTTCACTATACCCAGGTTGTTTACTAAATCAAGGTTGAATTTCTTTTATTTATAAAACTAATTTCTTTATTCTAAATGCATTTATAGGTTATAAGTTTTATTTATTTCCATGTAATATTAAAGTTTAAATTTATGACTGGAAAAAAATTCGTTTGTTTACCGATATTTGCACTGCTTGATCGCGAAGGCAATGTAGAGCTTGTATATTCGCGAAATTTGTAGTATTAGCCTCAGCCCATTCGATACCCTTATTAAAAGCCAGCAGCTGATATCGGATTTGTGTTTATTGGTGTTTCGCCATTGTCTTCATCGTCTGATATTTCAAATGTGCAAGAAATTGTCGATTTTGCAACGCCATAATGCTTTGACAAAGAAGTAACACTAGCACCTTTTTCAATTTCTTTTATAATGTCGCTTTTTTGTTTTAAGGATAAATGTTTCCATTTTTTCGAATCCATTTTTATGTAACAATTATAACATCAATTATTGTCACAACGGGACCTAAGGGACCCAAGTAAGTCGGCTTTTCCCCTTTTGCGTAGCCGGCGACCCGTGCAACCTAACATCAATTATTCAGAAATTATCTTTGAGACATGACCTTAATGGAAAATGCGCGCAGCCTTAAAGAAATTAACAGTTCATAGAATGCTAATTTGTGAGAGTAACTTGTCAACTTACTCTAAAAAAATCGTTACTTTACCGTTATTTTATGTTCTCTTTAATTTTTATACTATTTTGCATTGTTTTTCTCCTTTGCTAAATCTAAAAACTCACTATAAAGTATGTTCACTCTATAGAGGTTCATGAGTGTTCACTCTACAGAGTAGTCAATGTAAACATTCTGGTGTTCACTCCAACGAGGTATTCATAGTATCAGGGGTTCACTCTACCCAGACAGCACTGTATATAGTTTTAAATAACTAGAACTAAAAACGTCAAATATTCAGCCTTATTACGGATGTCGTTGTCACACATCGACGACGATAATATTGTAATAGATTAAAGAAAACAAATTTTTGATTGTTTTCTTTAATCTATTACAATATTATATTATACTATTATATTATTATATTCTAAAAAAAAAAATGGCCCGTCGATGTGTGATAGCGACATCCGTAATAGGGGTGATTTATTATAGCATTTTAATTCAGGACCTTAAAAATTTGTATTAAGCAGGATTCACCCATTGTCCGGACAACATTTTTTATATGTAGTTTCACATTTCTCTTAGAGAGTGAGAGAAGTAATTTTGTTTGGATAACTCTAAGCTTGAATTATTTTAATTTTAATTTTTGTCCGAACTAAATATAACTGAACTGTGTTGCCACATCATGTAGTGTTTGATTAGCATGCAATTTGTTTTGTTTGTTTTGATTACTTTATATTTCAACATGTTTTAATAAACAAAATTATAAAAAATGTGTAATTTTACACCAATTTATTTATAATCAGTTGTTGCTTTGTTGCCACGTTGTAAAATTAATATGATTTATTTACTTATGTAATAAAGTTATTCGTATATAAATGAAATGGACATACAATATACAACGCGAAGCTTAAAATACACAATCAATCGTATGCAAAGCTTATGACCATAGAAAAAATTAACGTTGGTTGGAAGAAATGCAGAGTTTTCGATGGCACTGAAATTCTGCAGTGCTTCAAGTGTAGAGACTATAATCATAGAGCTGCAGATTGTAAAAATCTAGAGATATGCTGCAAATGTAACGGAATTCAAAAATCAAACGAATGCAATAAGGAATTAATAATTAAGTGCATTAACAGAATCAGAATAAACTGAATGCCAAAAAGAGAATAATTGGTTTAATAGAATAACAATTACTGCAAATAAGATGCATGACATATTCACTAACATACAAGACCTTTTAAATAACTACAACGAAGTAGACATAATTTTTGAAACGAAAGAGCCTGATTTTTTATATTATCGGAAACTCACTTAATCAGCGACGTGAACGAAGAAAAAGTGGAACTAGAAGGATATAATCAATATTCTAATTCAGTGTAATTTAAACAAGAACAGGTGGATGTATATTCTATTTAAAAAAAAATGGTACGTGAAACAAATTGCTGAAAAAATATAGCCTTGAAATGTTGGATATCAGCTTATGAGGCAAAACATGAAAATAATAAAAAATTGGTAACTGCTATGTATAGAGTTGGAGTTTTGAAGAAGCAGTAGAGTAATTGAATGAATACAACTGTGATGTAATAATAGCATGTTATTTCAATATTAACTGGTATAACAATAAGATGAGTTGCGTATTTAATGGCAATGGCCATAAGCAGGTTATTAATGATTTAACTCGAATAACAAATAACTCAAAAAAAATAATAGATTATATAACATTTTGGGGAATTCAAATATTATTTATTTAATATTATGGTAATTACCATACTTGAGATTTTTTAAATAGTTACAATGAAAAAAAAATTAATTACCATTTAATGCTACTGCTTTATTTTTAATTACAATTTTTTTTTACCAATGGTAATAGAAATGTAATGAAATCGCATAATTACTAATTATAATTGATGAAAAAAATCATTGTTTGTATAAAGTAAACAAACATTAACCCATTTCTAGTCGGATGAAGTTACAAAACTCATAAAAAGTTCTTTAAAATGGTGCAGATAGTGCAATAATAAACTCATATTTTTATAGAAAAATCCGAAATCGATTATGTTTCATCTGTTGCGAAAATTTGCAGATACACTGACAAAACACATGTTTAATGCAACACTGCTTATTAATACATTTTTATATTTGCATAAACTTTTCTTATAATTCTATGGTAACTAATCTAGTAGTTATTTGAAGAATAAGCTAAACATTGGAATATTTTAAATTGTCAGTCAAAACACATCTTTGTATAACAAGTTGGAACTCCTAAAAACTAATTTTAAAGTTTTATGTCTACACCAGTATGGTCAACTATCATATAATTTATTGTGTTTTATTTATTACTGGACCAAATATCATCTATAGAAATTGAGGTAAAACGGCATGCATGAACAACAGAATACAACTGCTGTGTAAATTTAGTCGATATTTTACCATTTATTTATGAACGAGAAAGACGAAAAACTCTAGAATGCCAATAAGTTATCAAGGATTTCGTTGTTCTCTGCAGATAGTGACATTACTACTTTTATATGAATTTTTTATTAAATACACAACTAAGTCCATGTAGGCCTTTACTACTATTGCATTCACGTTAGTTTTGAAAATTTATACTACGCTTACAATTTGGTCTTATCGAAGGGAAACAAATACATAAAAAGGCCTTCTCCAACGGGTTAAAAATTTGTCATTAAAATTTAATTTTCAGGAATTATTTTATTTTTTTCAGATTTTTATTTCTTTTTATAGGAAAAAATTTACATAATTTGGAAATGAAGGTGGGACTTCTTTGAAAACATCAAATAAATATAAAATTTTCCGCATTTTTTACTGCAAAAAGTTGATTACAAATGTGGCCAATAATTCAATGCTAATGAAGTTGCCAATTAATTAATATAATTAATTAGTCCCATGTATGGTAATTACCCATAACGTTTTATAATAAAAATGTAATTTATTTATTACCTGATAAATGTGTCTTGGAAAATATTTTAGAACATTAAATGATACATAGAGAGACGGGCAGAAAACTGCAATGTCCAGAGGACGCAGTTTCCTAAAAATTTAATTAGTATAAACACTATTTCAAACACTTTCAAAAAAATAAAATAATTTAAATTTAACAAATTTTTTCACTTTTGGTTTTGTTTATTTCTTTAAAAAATGTAAACAATATAAAAATAAACATAAAATCAAGGCATATTAATCAGGTAGCCTCACTACTGAGGGGAAATATTAAGGCAAATATAATTAATTTTTTATATGGATTTTTACAACTAAACTTAAAATTTTTCCGCTTTAATGGAAGTTGAACTATCAAACTACATATAAAAAAAATTTAAAAAATTTCGCCTTAATATTTCCCATTCCTAGTGAGGTTACCTGATGAATGTGCCTTGCATAAAACCAAGGCGAATTTATATAAGGTGGTATCGCCGCGACAACAAATACAACACCAAAAACACCCACATGCATTTTGTTGTTGGTTACATATACGACAGACGCCAAAAGCACTAATTAAAATATCACATCCAGCAACTTAAAACACTTATACCTTACCTTTTCTGGTAGTATTTTGTATTTTTTTTTTTTTTAATATTGAAACATTTTTTTTAAATAATTACAATCTTATTTCTCAAATTTTTCAAATTTAAAAAATAAACGAATTTTTGACAGCTGCCATGCACAAAAAAACTAAATCGAAAATAATTAACTTTGCCGTGCTGCCACTTAGTAAAATAGATTCGCCTTGCATAAAACAGAAAACAAATTAGGAATACGACGAATATAATTTTGACACTCCAGAAAAACCAAGGCGAATATATACAGGTGATTGCAGGGCTACAACAAGTACAACAATAAAAAACAACATGCAATTTGTTTTTACAAAATCTATGCCACTTGTCAAAAACATTCGTAGAAACAAAAAAGAAAAAATAAATAAACAAAAATAATAAAAAATTTTCGGGCTGCAATAATTAACATACCAAGGAAGTTATTTTAAATCGTCAAATTGCACTCACGTATCTCTGTTGGCACCATCTTTGAGAAAAAGCAAATGCGTTATATCATAGCTTTTTTCAATTTCAACAAAAAATTTTGGAATTTGGTTTTTGAATTTAACAAACAAGCTATTATTTTTTACACTTTAACTTTTGCAATACCGTTTGCATGAAACACCGAACTCCGCTTATTAATATTGTTGTAGCACTTTCTTAATTTTTTTACATTATTTCTATTTTTTTTAAACGTCCACACAATAAACAATTAAAAGAAAAATTTTAAATTTAATTTCAAAATTATTTTTGTTTTTATTCAATTTTTTGACATTTCTAAATTAAACAGATGATGAGAATTTCGCCCGTGCAATCACCTGTTTAAATTCGCCTTGAGAAAAACCATATGATGTCGAATTCGGCATTGAGTTTTACCTGGTATGAATTTGCCTTGAGTTTTATTCCATAGAAAAATAAACTCATTAGTACAACTACAACCACAGGCATTTTGAAATATTAAGACGAAAATATTCAAAAATATTCAGTGGAAATAGTAAATTTGACTCAAAAAATCCATATAAAAAATTAAAAGATTTTCGCCTTAATAGTTCCCCTCGTTTTGTTTTTTTTTTCGTTTTTTTTTTCTTTTAGTAAAACTTAACAAAATATGTTCGATAATTAAGTATCTATAAGCTTATATTTGTAATTGTAGAATAAGCTTACAAAAACAATATTTTATTAATTTTGGTATAGAAAAGCTTATTCTTTACATAATTGTAGACTATATTTGCAAATAATGTATGTACATATATGTAATTTGTGCCTAATTTCCACACAAATGTTCACCTAAAGAAATATGAAGAGCAATGGAGCACATAAACCAGTTTTCTCAGATATAATCCCTCCTTACTATATATGTATGTATGTACATCTTTCCAGAATATTCAATACAAAATTTAGCACACAACACTACTATGAAGGAATACTGCCTAGGAGAGACTGCATAGCATGCTCATAGATACTCACTATTAACCACATATTTTAAGATTGCCCCAGAAGTACCAAAAATGAGACGCTTAAGGAGATCTTATACTGCAATAACAAGAACTCTTAGATCTGCCAATGAAATTTAAACTATTAATTTGTGTTCTAGTGGCCTAATAGCCCAAAACACTCATTTCTCTATTTTGTACATTTATTATTAGATTTTTCAGGAAAAAAATTATGTCAAGAAAGAAAACGAATTGTTTAGAAAAAGTTTGTGTATAATAATAGTTTATTGATCATTGTTAAAAAATGCTCGTTAATTTATATTTTATACATATTATTATAGGCGAAATTAAGAAAAGCTTAAAACAGACTATTACATATTTATAAGCTTATTCTCTAGTTGTATTATAGTTTGATTGCTATATGGTATGTTGGTTATCTTTTTTCCTGTTTGTTTGTGTGTCTGTATGTATTTTAATAAAATTTTGTTTATTTTAGTACCTCGGTTCATATACAGCAAATATAAAATATCCTATTGGAAATAGAAAGTATAAACATTGAATTTAATTTTTTTTTCCAATACCCATGCATTTAAATCAGGAGTCAACCCTATTTTCTCGTAGTTGAGAAATTAGCGCTCACGTCTTTCTTTATGTTAAACTAGCTGTGCCCGCCACTTCGTCGGCGTTCTTGCAATATTTTGTACGATGAAACCGTGGATTGGTTTTAAAGACCCTTACTTTACTTTATATAAAGGCTCATCCTTATTAAACTAAATGCGGTCTTAAACTATGCAATCTGTTAGTGCTTCAGTTATAGTTTATGTATTTACTTTATATTTATATAAAGGGTCCAATGCTTACTAAAATAACTGCTTACTATCACTGCTTTTTGTTTAATAAATCGGTTGAGTGCCTTGATAGGCTAGGCTGATTGGTAGTGCGCTGTAGGTTGTGGAAATGGAGATTGTTGCTACATTAAATTGACAGAGCAAACTATTACTTTCTCGTATGAAGTGTGACAACAAAGTTCGTTTGTTGTGTAATTGTCATGTTATTCAATCCGAATTGATGTGTTCAAAAATAACGACCAAAAGTGTCGAAAATTTAGCCAAATATAACAAAATCGTCACGTTAAGTGTCGTCTTCAAAAGTTATGAAAAATTAACAAAACTGCAGCACTGGTTTGCTTATGAGGACTCTAGTGAAATCGACAACTACAACCATTACAGGCCTAGCGATGATCTTTGCTGTTTCTTTCATTCATTATTCTAACAAAATTGACCATTAATGTTGTTGTTGTATACATGCTTTTTTACGCATTTATTTTCAAAAATTATGAAGGATAAATTCTTCTTTCGTAACAATGTTCTAGAAAATAAATTTACAATATGGATCCGAGTGGCCAGACCGTATGCGCCAACACTATTATTGATGATTGCTGTTATATCTGTGGCAATAAGGAATAACTGCTTAAGTCGACATAAGCAAAATGTAAGTTACAGGCACCTCGGGAATCTCCGTACTCCAAAGTACCCACGTGCAATGTTTCAATTACCATTTTTCAGGAAGCTATAGCGAAATGACTTTCTGCTTATCTTTTTTCAATGTCTAATCGCATCTGCAAAAAAGCTTAAGAAACTACTACTAGCACTTTTTCTTTATTGCCACAGATATTTTATTTTGTATGACAACACTATTATTTAATCCTAGAATAGAAAATTTTTGCTATTGTCACAAATGTTTTTGCTTTTTTGCATTATATGCTTACAAATTGTCTTGGCCAGATTATTTGAAGACGATAACGATATCAGCGACGTTGATGTTGAAATTGCTGATCCAGACTTCTGAATTCAGGAAAGGGGTACAGATGATGAAACATGCATAGGAGTTGATGCATGATAAATAAAAACAGACTTGATGAATCTTGTTTATACGATTTTACTAAAGACGTAACCAGTTTATCATACGTTCCTAATAAGAATAGAGCCGTAGTTTTATTATCTTCTATGTATCGCAAATAATGATATACAAAATGGAAAATCGCCAATATTAGTACATTACAACAATACTTAATAAGTAGTTTTCCGACTTGTGCTCAATAAATTTAACTGATCCAAACACATGCCCGCTCGCCATTAGCTATTTTTTATACAATAGATTGTTAGGCATAACTGCTGCAAATACTTTAATACATTATACATTAATCTTATGATGACTTTTATAATAAATCAAGGCCAGACTTTCTTAAAAATGCAGGAATGACGGCAGTAATGTAAGCAGCATTTAGGATCAGACTCCCAAGCACAGAGTTGCACATATGCGTAAATTGTGTAAATACAAAGATGTATGAATAAAATATCTCTAAATAAGTTGATTTCCGATTTTGTATGTGTATAATATTTTTGTTTCATTTCTTCTTTATTCATCTTCATATTAGATTCACTTGGCTGTAAAAACAGGCCATTTATGTTCTTTATTATCTTTTATTAAATTTTTTTTTTTTCAATGAAGTATGTCCTGCTTTTTTGGCTTTAAGAAAACTGGCTGATGAAATAAAGTCCTTGTTTTGTTCAAATACTAATTTTGACTTTTAAATTTTATTGAAATAAAACTGTTTTAAAAACATGTGAGATTAGAAAACAAATTTTTGGGTATTTTTTTTTTAAGATTTAAAGGGGGTAAAATTTACCACCTCAGTAGTTACGTCCAAATATTTCACCTTAGTAGTTAAAGGTTAACCCGGAAGACGGAACAGGGACGATTATATTTTTGAACACACTCGTACGACTTGTAAAAATTAGAAATTAATATATTACAATAACTAAGCATTTATCTTTAATTTGTTTTGCAGATTTTTATTATCTTATGGACGAGCCTGTCAAAAGACGTCTGCCTTAATTCTGAGATACAAGTTTATTATGTGTGTATGAAGGTAAGCTGTTATCTTAAATAACAATTGAGAAACAAAAGGATATCATCACTTTAAATGATCGATCTGCTACCATTGTTTTTTATATCAAAAGCGTTACAAATTTACGCTTAGTTAAAAAAAATATATCTATTGATTTAGTTTTTCTTCTTAGTATTAAGTTGTAAAATATACTTGAAACTTTCTATAAATATTTTTTTTATAATTTCTAACGCTTATGTCATTACTAATTAGTTTTTAGCAAAGCAAAAAGTCAGAAAATAATAAACTTGATATATTTATGTATCTCTCCCCAAAACACTAACATCCAACTACGGACACTTTTTCAATTTATAGAAAACTTTCAACAGTTTACGAAAAATAAAGAAACCCAAAAAATTTAACTTTCTAAAGCAGCAATAAATAAATACAAACGAATTGTTTGTAAATCAATAACAAAATAGATTTTATTCACAGATGTATTAATTAAAAATCAATAAATCTTAACTTTATTATAAAGAAATAATTTTGTCGTTAGTTATTAATTTAAAATACTTTTAAAACTGAATTCATTATTAAGAGTAATTGAAGGATTACGTATAAGTAAAAAAAGAAAAACTAGAGTTTGTAATGCTAAAATAAGTGTAATTTTAAATAATAAAATATTAAAGTTAAAAGAAAAACATTGTTTATTATTCAGAAATATTTTTGAAATTTTGTAGTTGTTAGTTAAAGAAATATTAAAAACTAAATTCTACGTTTTTTGTATGGTATGCGAAATTAGACATTAATCCTGACTAATGTATCATAGGGCATACAAAACATAAAAGGTCTTAAGATATAGTGTTGAAAAAAATTTCTAGGGAAACAAATTTTTATTTCTTTAAATTTTATTTTATTAAATTAAGTATTAAAATAAATTTAGTTATTTTTTTTTTTTTTTTTTTTTTTTGAAATGAAAGGAATCTCTGGAAAATATTTCATTGGAACATTTGACATATAATCAAGAAAAAAAATGTATTAGATATTTTTGGATTTAAAAGTACGTATGTTTTTTTTTCAAGGTCTTCCAAGATGTCTTTTTTTTTCAAAAGACAACACTACCTGTGAAGCTTTTCGCATGTCTACAGAAAACACCCAGAGTATTTGCAGGAATACGAAAATTATTGTCCTGCATAAACTTCCACCTCAACGGCTGTTCCTTCTCGTCTAATGGTAGCAGTATTTTTTTCCTGTTTGTTAAAAGTTTATAAACGAAATGACAAACAAAATTCTTTTTATCTCATGGCGCCGAATTACGGCATTCGACAAAGAAAAAATTCGAATAATATCGAAACTTGAGATGACAGCATAAGATAACAGTTATTTGTAAACAACATTCTTTAGCTTTACAAATTATCGAAAATTATTCTTTACTTAAAAAAGTAAGTTTTTTATTATTTTTTTTAGATAATTATGTAAAAATCGAGCTTGTTACAACTAATCGGGTATGTTCTGTAATCCAAAACCGAGTGAAATTGAAATCGAATAAATTTTTAAAGAAAATATAACTTAGTTGCGCCTATTATTTTAAAACATTAGCAATCAAGGAAGTTATGTGAATGGTTTTTAATCAAATGAATAAAAAATAATATCAAAATGTAAGATTTAAAAGTTATGACAATTTAAAATTTCATTCGGATTCAATTTCACTCGGTTTCGGATTACAGAACATACCCGAATATTAACAAAATAATAAAAACCAGGAATATATAATGGCTTTGTCTGTGGTTGATTGTCATTTTTTGATGATTCATTCCAGGCATGGAGTAGATTGTGTTTCATTATCACTTTGTTGTCAATTGCCTAGTGATCTGTGTCATATTTTCATCAATAAATCCCCACTGGTTGGAAAGGGTAAAGTAACATCCACCTCAAACTTTGAGGGTAATGCGGTATAGAAAAAAAGATGCTCGAGAAGAAAAGACCTCCTTACAAATCTAAAACCTAAAGAATCTTCAATAAGCAAAACGAACGATTTTATTTGAGTAAAATATTAAAATCTTATTTGGATTAATATATTTTTTAAGAATTTTAATATTTTTTTCAAAACGTGTTAATTCTATTAAAAACCAGAAAAATCTTTTACATGAAGAAATCCATATGATACAAAAAAATCTAATCTAACACTAGTGTAGTAATTCGGCTTCTTAGACACCGACACATAGTCAAGCTTCCCATAGTCTGTTTCTTATCTTCGTACGACTTCTAAAGGAGGCACACAATTATTGTTAAAGGCTAAATGAGAACTTAAGGGGTTTGGGTTTTTAATGCCCATTTAGATCGTTTAAACGTGATGTCGTTTTATGTTTCCACTAGCTTTAACTGTTTTTTTACACTGTTTCGGCAATTTTTCTAATTGTTTTTAATTAAAGGACTACCACTATTTGTTTATCAGATATAATAAATACATTCGTTTCGAAATTGTATAAAGTATGATTAGGTTTATCATAGAACTTAAAAAAAAAAAGAATTAAAAAAATTAAATTTCTCAACAAAAGCCTGTACTCTGTTCGAATTTGTGAAAAATGTAGAGCTACATTTATTATTACACAAGAAAATTTTGACATTTAAAATGTTGTGTCTATCTCGGGATTTGGAAGAATTTTACGATTTTTTGCTTTTAAATAAACGACATTTTTTTACAATATTTTCCACAAAATTTTTACAAAAAATTCTACATGAAATAATGCTCATTGGTCTTATTTCATAGCTTTGGTAAAATGTTGCCAGAAACATTTCAATATTTTTCCATAGTAAAAACCAAGATATATTTATTTTACTAGGTTGTGTCGTCCGCCCAGCTGATTTCGTTGTTCGACATGACAAAAGTTGAATGTGTTTAGAAATTTTATAGTGCAGAAGTGAGAAAGCAATAAAACACACACGTCTTCTCAATTTTCTTTTATGTTTTTTTTGACATTTAGAACTACAAAGCAACAACAAAATGCCATGTTGTTCTTTTATTGTTGTATTTGTTGTAGGGACGTCACTACCTAGTAAGATAAATATACCTTAGTAAAAACAAAGTACTACTTCTGCAACATTTTTTTTTTTTTTAATTTTTTATACAAATTTTTTATGTAGTTTGACAACATTCCGCATGAAAAATTGAATAGAGGAATACTGGGCTTTAAGGAAAACTGTTTTCTGACACATTTTCGATATAAATTTATATCAACTTCACACTTTATGTAAGTAAAAATAATTTAAAGAACAAACATTAAAAAAGTAACCAGAGAATGAAATCCCATTATATTTTAAAGTATTTTTTGAAGAGATTTTCCTATTATTTTTTTCAACACTGTATATAAATATGTTCATCTTAAAATTCTCCTAAAATATGATGAGTTTAAGTAATAACGAGTGATTTTTTAAGAGCTTGAGAACTTTTTTTTTAAAAAAAACGCATAAAATTTGCAAAATCTCATCGGTTCTTTATTTGAGACGTTAGATTGGTCCATGACATTTACTTTTTGAAGATAATTTCATTTAAATGTTGACCGCGGCTGCGTCTTAGGTGGTCCATTCGGAAAGTCCAATTTTGGGCAACTTTTTCGAGCATTTCGGCCGGAATAGCCCGAATTTCTTCGGAAATGTTGTCTTCCAAAGCTGGAATAGTTGCTGGCTTATTTCTGTAGACTTTAGACTTGACGTAGCCCCACAAAAAATAGTCTAAAGGCGTCAAATCGCATGATCTTGGTGGCCAACTTACCGGTCCATTTCTTGAGATGAATTGTTCTCCGAAGTTTTCCCTCAAAATGGCCATAGAATCGCGAGCTGTGTGGCATGTAGCGCCATCTTGTTGAAACCACATGTCAACCAAGTTCAGTTGTTCCATTTTTGGCAACAAAAAGTTTGTTAGCATCGAACGATAGCGATCGCCATTCACCGTAACGTTGCGTCCAACAGCATCTTTGAAAAAATACGGTCCAATGATTCCACCAGCGTACAAACCACACCAAACAGTGCATTTTTCGGGATGCATGGGCAGTTCTTGAACGGCTTCTGGTTGCTCTTCACTCCAAATGCGGCAATTTTGCTTATTTACGTAGCTATTCAACCAGAAATGAGCCTCATCGCTGAACAAAATTTGTCGATAAAACACATTTCGAACCGAACACTGATTTTGGTAATAAAATTCAATGATTTGCAAGCGTTGCTCGTTAGTAAGTCTATTCATGATGAAATGTCAAAGCATACTGAGCATCTTTCTCTTTGGCACCATGTCTGAAATCTCACGTGATCTGTCAAATACTAATGCATGAAAATCCTAACCTCAAAAAAATCACCCATTATAATAAATTTACCAGTATGTAATATGTGTATAAATTAATAAACTTTGAAAAAATACAAAAAAAAAAATGTTTTAATAAAAACATCATAAATGATATAGTCAGGGGTAGAAACCCGTGTATAAATTCGTAAAAAAATGTTTTTTTTTTTTGTCTAATAGAAGGTTTATAAAACAAATTTGTATACAAATTTACTTTAACAAAACTTTTATAAGCCGAAACTACTTTTTGTAAATACCCATGCAGAAAAATGCTGTTCCGAGATGGCGGTTCATTGACCTCAATACAACATGCTGTTTATCAAAATTAGTCAGTCAGTCACAGTGTTAAAATGATAACGTCGAACGACCGTCTTCCGACTCCTTTCGAATGTTGGCACATTACTGTAAATCTAAATTTACAACGTTGCGTTTGCAATTATTCAATCGGCGCTATCCATGTTGGCGTTTTAATTTCAATAGTAGTTTCTAAGTCGTTGTAATTATTAGTTGCGAAATTTCTGTAATTTTCTGAATAGTAAGTTTTTTTTCAAGTTTTAATAAAAATATGGCGAGAACTGATTTTTTTAAGTTCAATTGATGATGATGCAATAATAGATTTAAATATATGTGACCCGGCCTTTGAAAAGGTGGCTTATGACTCAAAAAAAATTTTCCACTTTTTTTTTGGGGTCGATAGTTTTTGAGACGCTCTTTCACGTGGTGAAAACTAGAAAGTCCTAACTTGCTTAGAAGTGTACTAAAAATGTAGAGAAATAAGAGCACAAATGAAAGAAAAACAGAATTTTATTGAAAATCCAGAATCAAGATAATAAATGGAATTGAAAAATTTAAAAGCAGGATTGAACGGTGCAAAAACGATTTTACAAAAAAAAAGCTGTTTTGCACAAAAAATATTTATTTAGCAGTATTAAGTAGTTTTCTTCGTCGCTATCCTTTTTGAAACATAATGCAAAAGAAAAACTACTAAGAAACTGACGAAATGCCTGTTTATCTTTAACACCTAATTTTTCATAGACCGGGTCACATATGTACATCGAAAGATGCTACAGCTGAATGTTAACATCTTTGCCATCCCAGATTCTATGTAAGAAACTTTTCTTTTATAAAACCATTTGCAAATACATATGTACATATGTATGTACGAGTTTATACAGTTTTATTTTCAATTCACGTTCTAGAACAGATTTCTGAAAAACTAAAATGCAACATGCGAAAGTCTGCAATAAATCCAACAATAATTTATTTTTCTATTGTGGTCGTTTGAATTTCGATGCTTAAACTGATGACGATTGAGAACGAATATTTTACTGTCGTTAGTCGCAATTTACATAGGACAGAAAAATGGGCAGACAGACGAGATTTGTAGGCAAGGGGTTGAAGAGGTAGAGTGTGTATTTCATGACTAGTGTACTGGACATTTTTTCGTTTCTCTTTTCTGCTTTTCGATTTTTTCTTTGTTGCTTCACTTTATATTTCTCAAGTCGGCCTCATTTTAATGAGTTTCTAGTAGAATGTGCATGTGCGGAAAATGAAATCTGTCTGTATTGTTTATGTCCAATGTAAATTGTTTAAGCAAGAGCAAAAGAGAATTCAAAAAATGTCTGCCCTGTTTCTGTCCTATGTAAATTGCGACTTACTATCTTCGATTTAAATTAGAGAATACCGATATGTTTAGTCGATAACACCAAAGGTGATACCAAATTGTCGTTTTTATATCGTTTTTAAACTACTCTCAGTCAAATAATTATATGTGCAAAATTGCTTTTCTCTGGATCTTATGTTATACTAACGGTACAATTGTTGTTTTTGGCATACACATTCTCTTATAATTACTTTATCTTTTGTTGTTGTTTATCTTTGCACCATATCCGTAATACCGTTATTTTTAATAAAGTATGTCGAAAATCCCGTGTAAAATATTTATAGGTGCAAAATGAATTACTTGTCTTCTAACTGGTGCCAAATCAACATATCAGCACATAAAGCGGAGAAAACGCTTCATAAGTTAGTATAGTGGATAAGCAATGTATGAAATGAAAAACAAATAAAATTTTTGGAAAATGTCAAGAGAAAATGAATTAACAGCTGAAGAAAATGAATAATTCTAGGGAATGAGTCCATCCGGTAAGTAGGTTGCCCAAATTGCTGTTTATGTAAAGAGAAACCGTAACACGAAAACAAATTTCTTAAAAAATCGAGATGACTACGGTATTAATAAACATAGCGACAGTTAGCAACTAAAAATCGAAATTGGTCTAAATGTGACTAAACAATGTGTTCATGAAATATTATGACAATATTTAGACCTTAAATATGAGTACCGAGTGCCTAAACCATGTCTAAAATAACGTCGTAAAAATGCACATATGGTATTTTATGAAAAGTATAAATTTCGGGAAAATGAACTTGAATCTGTGTGAATTCAGTGACAAAAAAAGGTTAATTTAGTCGGACCAGATGGTCTCCAAAAAAATTGGATGGATGTAAGACTCCCACGGGAAGCATGCCATAAACAAGTTCATGGTGCAGGATCACACATGGTATGGGAGTATGTTTTATCAAGAGCAAAGTCCAAAATATGCTTTGTGCTAGGAAAATTGAATTGAATGCAGAAACCTAGAAAGATTTGTTACGAAGCGAGCACCTTGATCTTGCTGGTGTTCAATAGACTTTCCAGCAGGAGAATGCACTGATCGACGTGATGAAGAAGATAAAGGGGTTTTCTAATTTTCGACAAATTCAATCGCTCGAGTGGTCTGCTCTAAGCTCACACCTCAATACCATCGAGGATCTATGATGAGTACAGTACAGCGTTATATATGAAAGTCACATCCCTGCCGGAAAACCTTTTACTTTTTATTGTTTTTAATAGAGGTTATAGTAATATCCCATCTGTGAAAATATCAAGTGTCTACCTATTATGGTAAAAAAATTAGGCCATAGTCATGCAAATCACGTCACTGTCGGAACACCCTTTAATTTTCACTATTTGTTATAGAGGCCACAGTAATACTACTCTTATAAAATTTTGGATTCTACTTAATATCGTTCAAAACTTAGGCCATATAAATGCAAATCACGTGACAATCGGAATACCCTTTAATATTTAGTTTCAATTTTGTATACTTTTTCATAAAGCGAACATAGTTTTAATTACTGTCTGCAAAATTTAAAGTCGTTGCCTCGTACAGCTCAAGAAATAAAGACATAATAGTAAATAACACGTCATTTTCGGAACACCCTATACACTTTAGTATACACCTTCTCTGAAAATTTCACAAGTCTACCTATTATGGTTCAAAGCTTATGCCATACACATGCAAATCACCTCACTATAGGGACACCCTTTAATTTTTAGCTTGTTTTTTTATATTTAGTTATAAAGCGAACTAAGTTTTAATTACTGTTTGTAAATTTTAAGTGTATAACTCATACAGTTCAATAAATAAACACATACACGCGAATAACACGTCTCTATCGGAACACTAGAAGTTTTAGTATTTGTTGCTACAGCGGCAACAGTTATACATCTTCTGTGAAAATATCAAGAGTCTACCTATTATGGTTCCATAGATAAAAGTCGCTGACAAACGGACGGACAGACATTGTAGCGAAAACAATAGGGAAACGTTTTTACCCTTTGGGTACGGAACCCTAAAAAATATATTTTCCCAATTTCCATTGTTTCTTTTAATTCAAATTAAAGTTGAAGCATTGCACATATAATTATTTGTCTAAGCTACAGCGCCAACGGGAATAGGGTCGAATGTTCCAAAAATGTTAAAACGATGACCCCAAATTATCGTTTTCAATGTTATCACAACACTGTGATTATAAATTTATAACGTTGATATAACAAGAAAAATGTTTAACAATAACCTTGCAGTAAATTATTATTATTGTACACGGCATCAGAAATTAAAGCTGTATTTTTGTATTTATAGCATTGCAGCGGTACATGGCTTCTATGAAAATAATTTAAAAAGTTAGCTCGTATTTTTAATTTTACAGTGATGTAGCGGTATTGGATTTTTGTAATCACAGTATTTGCGAATCAAAAGATGTAATTTTGTTCTGGCAAAAAAAAAAAAAATCGATAAATACAAAAAAGGAGAAATACATACGAAATAATTCATTATATTGATTAAATAATTGTTCATCTTGTTAGAATTGATTTAAAAATAATGGCTTTATTTTACATTTTCATTTCATTTAAATTATTTTTATTTTTAATAACGATTTTTAATAAAATATTTTTTTTCACTATAATATCAAAGCATTATCAACAGCTCCTTTTACATTTGTAAAAGATAAATTTTTAACACTGTTTGCAGATATAAATCCGAATTTGCAATCTCATGGGTACCTCTAATACAAAAGAGGTATGTTAACTAGATTTGTGAAATATATACTACGTTTATACGCAGCACTTATTCAGAAATTAAAATATTGCAAATACAAAAATTTGCGTTTTTAAACAGTGAAGTAATTTTTAATTTGCGAATAGTTAACTCACGAAAACAATTCCTGATTAACGACAGTATTTGGAAATAACCCGTTGGGGTTGCCACTTCTTTTAAATATAAAATGTATTGTGTGAATTAATGGAAAATTTGCTCCCACATTGCATTAATTTAATTGTTAAAACAATTATTATGTTCGATCACAACATTAAACATTTAAGAAACACAAACTTTAAAATAATATACATGTAACTATTATTAAGTGCAATTAATTATGTATAATTAATTAGAAGTAAGATTAATTATTTGCGAATAGGCTACGTATAAACGTGGCAATAGTTCATTTTAGTGATCGCTCATCTTAGATTTCCTTTTGATTGTGTGTATGATTTGTGTTCAAATCTATTTTTTGACAATATGGTTTATTTTTGATATTATGGTTTTTAGACAGTCACTCATGTCATGAACAAGAAGTTATATTTTTGTTCCCATGAAAAGTTCATTTCCATCGAAGCGAAAATTGCAATAGTGAAGTTCACCTGAAACAGTTGTTAAAAATAATATAAGCTATCCATGGAAAATATATGAAGATAGGGATGAGTAATTTTGAATAAAGTATGATTTTCATAAATAAGAAAAAATAGTTGATAAACTGTTTGGCAGCACTACATTACAGTCATCAATACACAAACATACATGCCAAGGCATATTTAAGTTAAATATGCCTTGATACATGCATTTTAGTTCATTTCGTTTAATATTTCAAAAGATAGTTAAACAATTTAACTAGATAGACATACAAATTTGAACTACATAGTTCAATAAGTTCAATTCATAGAGTCGTTCAATTGATTTATATTATAATCCAATTAATATTTATCTTACTAGGTAGTGTCGTCCGCCCAGCTGATTTAGTAGTTCGACATGTCAAAAGTTGTATGTGTTTAGAAATTTTATAGTGCAGAAGTGAGAAATAAATAAAACACATACACGCTTCTCAATTTTCTTCTATGTTTTTTGACATTTCGAACTACAAAGCAACAACAAAATGTCATGTTGTTGTAAATCTACCTTGTTATAATCTATTCAAATTTGAACTAAATTTATATTCAGGGCGTTGACGACGGTCACTGCTTTTAAATAATAAAAGATTAGCTTTCATAGTATAATAGGTAATATCATATTTTAGAATTTTTAACCAAATGACACAGCAACGCATCGTTTGTTACTAAAAAAATAAAATTTCGAAAAATGCAGTTATGTGGTAGAGCGCTAGTCTATCGGTCTGAAGGTTGCGGGTTCGATTACCGCCAAAGACTCTGGGTGTTTTCTGCAGACACGCAAAAAGCTTCGCAGAGGTAGTGTTGTCTTTTATAAAAAAAAAACTTCGCCGTAATGCAACACGCCATTACGAAGTACAAGGCGTTTTTCAGTGGAATACGAAATCGTGAAATGGCACCCTGTTATTGTTTTCTAGCTTCACATTAATAACTTTTCACTTTGTATGGGAGGGACCACGCCCTCTATTCCAATCCAGACAGTTTTTCGGTCTACTGCTGTAGGCAGCTAGTTTTTTTTTATTTATTCTTGTTGCAGACAGGAGATTTATTTCTGTCAGGTATTTATAAATTAGGAAATATGTCGTTCCACATTCCTCTAAATAACCCATTCAAATTAATGAGTTATCTAGAACTTAAGTCGACTTAAGTAGAGTTGTGTAATTCATGAACGACCTAGTTCAGTTGAACTAATCACTTCACTAAACTATTTAAGCTGATCACCATGCTGAGCTCATATCAGCTCCTTAGTGCACTCAGTTAGCTCTGTAATTCGCGTAGCTATCGCTAAAATTTTAAAAATGCATACAAAAATTTTGTGTATTACATACCTATGCATTTTTAGAATTTTAGGGTTAGCTTACTATTACTATATTAAATAGTAATTTCTTAATAATTGTTAAAAAAATTTGAAACACAAATCTACTTTAATATTTCTTACTTTTAAATAAACAACGAATTGTTTCGTTAATTTAACTTAGAATTGTCACCATTCTAACATCTTTATTTGCTTCATTATTTAAAAAACGTTTAAATGAGTAAATCACAATTAAATAAGCAAACAAAACCCCTTTTGCAGTATATTGATTCAACTTAAGCTCAGACAGAGTTGTTTCGCATTAATTGCACTTTCCTACTGAGAAAATGAACGAAAATAACTAAAAGACCGACCTAGTTCAATAAATTGATCTAAACTACAAAGATCGCTCGTTTTAATAAACTGACCAGCACAACCCTAGACTTAAGCAGTTATTACTTTTTGGCCTCGCTAACATCCCAAGACCAGATAGTTCTCTTTACTATCCACTAAGAAAGAACCCTATAGTTGTGACTAATCGATTGCTTCACCAATTCTACTCTGTCTAGCTTAGTAACCTCCGCGTCCAATCTTGCGAGTTTTGACTCAAGACCCAACACAATCTAACCCTATACTTGTCCGCCAGCATATAGATAGCCTTTTTGAAATCACCTACCAGCCTTGATGTAACACTGTATGGTTTTAATGCTTTAAGTGCCGCTTGGCTGTCGACGTACAGAATTACCTCTTCCTCTTCAAAAACTGGTCCACATACCAGTTCGGTAGCCTTCAGAATTGCCATCACCTTTGCCTGGAACACACTACATTCATGTTGTAGTCTGTACAACATGCGTGTATCAGTTCCTAGAATGTGGACCGCAGCACCGGTGCCAGCTTTCATCTTTGAACTATCCGTGAACACCGCAACCCCGTCGTACAATTTACCAGACGCCAACCAGTCTTTCCTTTTCGGAAATGCAACTAAGGGTTTCCTGCTAAAATCAATCTCAGTGACCATAAAGTCTGTTAGCCCAGGGGTTAAAGAAAGCGGTCCGTTAATTTACCAAACCTGATTCAAAAAGTGTAAGTAAACTTCTCCCCGTCATTCCAAACACAAATGCTGCTTGAGGTGTACTTCTCCCTGCAACTGTGATGCCAATCGAAGCATGTCGCTGTAACTTGGTAAGAGTTTTCCTATGAGCGTCCGTTATCAATGCCTTCCACCAAACAGCACAGTCGTAAAATCGATCTGTAAATTCAATTTACCACTTTTGTCCCTAGACCTTAGTTATTACTTATGGAGTTATTACCGGCATAGTAGGTATTTAGATGGTTACTAAGTCTCAGCTGAATGTTCCTATTTCAGATCAGCTTACCATCTATATAGACTCCTAGTTATTTAGCCTCAGTTTTAACTTGACACCATTGACTTTAAAACCTACCACTTTGTATCTTCTGGTGAAAACAACTAACTCAGTTTTCCCCGTCGACCCCCAATCCCTTACTAGAGGAACAGGAAGAGAATTATTCAAGCGCAGCTTGCATGACTTTACTCATTGTGGAGAGAAATTTCACCTTTATTAGTATCACGACGTCGTCTGCGTAGGCTATTTGGTTCCTCCCACATGTTTTAAATTGCCGCAAAATGACGTCCATCACCAACCTACCTTCCAGATCCGAGTTGATAATTCTGCTGCTAAAGATACGAAAGAAATGCGTATGCACTGGGAAAATTTAGACCCGTAGTTTGAGTGCCGATAATCGAAAAAATTTTCAGAAAATCCTTCATAGATACTTGTTGTCTTTGTTGAAAGTTATAACTTTTTATGTAGTTGCTAGAATGGATTGAAAAAAGGTTGTGGGAAAGAAGTTGTTCTAAATGTGGTTAACAATATTTGTCACGGTATAGACAATGGTTCTTGTGGAGTAGGTTGCGTTTTTTAGAATTATTCACCTAATTTGTAATTAATATTCTTAAGCCTAAACTTAAAAAAAAAATCATTTGTATGTTAATAAACAGTTTGAATAATTAATTTAAATATTCAATACAAGCATCAACCTTTAAACAAAGTTCTACACAATTTTTTTTTCTTTTCAACTTTGAAGGGAACAAAAATTTCACGGAGAAATTTCACCTGAGGGAAAAAGGAGTTTTCACGAGAGCATAAATTTCACTTATTATTCATGATATGGGTGAATACTTTAATCATAATCATAATCAACCATCAACATTTTTCATTAAACAAGTAGTTATCCATTAACTATTTTTACCAATCATTTCAATTTCTAAGTATTCATTTTTCACAGGACGTTTACTCTGAAAATATATGCATGTCTATTAGGCTTTTTCACGCTCTGTTATTAAAATAATTAAATAAATAAATTAAAAATAAATATGTCTACAAAATATTTAACTAGAGAAAGGGGAGTGGCACAGAAAAATACAATTTATTTCTTAGTTTCAGGTTGTTATTAAAAATAAAAAATACTTCGTAAAAAAATTTCCGTCCGAATAGGCACTAAATACAGTAGTGGTCATATAATTAAAACATTATTTCAATATCTTGCAATATCAAATTATAAATCACTGCTTTGAAAATCTAATAATGGTACTTTTCTGCAAGAATTTTCTGTTTTATGTCTTATGCAGCTAATTCCTTATTAATATATCTCTTTTCAATAATTGTTGAACAGTTGTGCTGCGTAAAGTTTTATCTAATTTTTGAAGGAAAACTTCTTTAGGCAGGTTGAGCACTTTTTGATAGAAGAAAAATTATTGAACTCAACAAATGTAACCGTTATCACCATTATCACAACCGTAACCGCGTCACCTAACATTGGTTTCTATACATAGGTCTGCTCGTTTTGGTTTAAGAGAAATGATTGAACTCGCATCATCGTCACTTAACATTAGTTTCTATATATATGTTATGTGAACTTATGTGAACACTTTAAAGAAAACCATAAATGAATGTATTTCATAAAAAATCGTGGGAGAAAGTAATCACAAGTTACTTAGTTTTCACTTCTATTGGCAGTCCCAACGACTGCCCTGCACTTTTCATACATTAATGACTATGAAACTTTTCTCGTTTTCCGATGAAATTTCGACTAACTTCCCGGGAAATTAGGGTGCATGGCGGGTGCAATGCCGAATTTTTTAAATTTGTACTATAGTTTTTGCCCACTTAAAACCCACAACCGCCCCCCCCCCCCCCCCCCTACAAAATGTGTCCTCCTACGAATGAAATTACATTTGGTTAAACTTGTTTTCTTTCCTAAGTAAAATTTTCCATTTTCAAAACTAAAACCTAAAGAAACAAAAATAATGTCACTAGTTGTTTTTTACTGATGTCTCCGCCATTTTTGATAATATTTCGCTATTTTTAAATATTAATAGCAAATAATATCTGACAGATCGGTATATAAAAAATGTTCTTAATTTTTCTAGGGTCCTCGTTAATGTAATTTTTACCAAAAAAACGAACATTGTAAATTGACCCTATCTATAAGTCACAACTCAACATTTATCAAAATTGTTTTGCATCACTGTTACTGTGGAACTCAATTTGATTATAAAATTATAACCAATTTTTTAAAAACAGCCTTTTGCCTCTCTTGAACATTTGTGAATTTGAAGTTGTAGCTGTTTAGGATTTAGTGTGCGATATATATCTTTTAAGGGGTAGGTCGCAAACGAATATCATCGAAACTACATACAGAATCACCTTTTTTAGCTTTTAAATACTGAGAGGAGCCGAAAAATCAACTGAGAAAATTAAATTGTTTGTTGATAACGAAAACGACATTTCTTATCAGTTTTCTTTTATTTGTTGCCTTATTATTTACAGCTGTTTTGGGACGTAGCGGATTTATAATAAAATTTACGGGATGAACATATTGATTTGAAACAGACATCTTCTCAGTTGCTAATAGACTTTCCAAATGCAAACAAGCACACTGCGTAAACAACAACCCCCCAGCAACAAGTAAATAAATAAATTAAATAGAAAAAAATAATAAAAAAAAGAAACAAAAAATGATAAGAAGAATAGTGGCATCCACCAGAAGTTTAAAAAAACTTTCATTATCATCTATTGGACAACGTACTTTTGCTGCTCAAGCATCGGATGGTGCGGCCGAATACACAGCACTTTTTGATTTTCATGTTAAAAATGGTGGAAAAATAGTTAATTTCGGTGGTTATTCATTGCCCGTGCAATATGCTGATCAAGGTATAGTAGCTTCTCATTGTCACACTCGAAAATATGCTTCGATATTTGATGTGTCACACATGTTACAAACATATGTACGTGGTAGAGATGCTGTAGCATGCATGGAGTCGATATGTACGGCCGACATAAGCGGTGCTGCTGATGGCACAGGTTCTTTGACTGTGTTCACTAACGAGAAGGGTGGTATTTTGGATGATTTAATTGTTACTAGAGTCAGTGAAGATCTCCTTTATGTGGTATCGAATGCAGCTATGAAACAACAAGACATGCAAATAATGCAAACTGCTGTTGATCGGTTCAGTTCGAACGGCAAAGATGTTGCAATTGAATTTCTGGCACCAAAAGATCAATCTCTAATAGCTGTGCAGGGTCCTACAGCTGTAAAAGCCTTATCTGCAGTAGCGTCTGCCGACTTAAAAAACCTGTTCTTTATGAACACTACGGTAGCCGAAGTCGCCGGTATACCGAATTGCCGCATAACACGTTGTGGTTATACAGGTGAAGATGGTGTTGAAATTTCCATACCTTCAGATCGAGTTGAACATGTAACGGAAGCTTTGTTGCAACAAACAAAGCAACAAGTAAAGTTGGCCGGCTTGGGAGCTCGAGACTCGTTACGACTTGAGGCCGGTCTTTGTTTATATGGTAGTGATATTGATGCCAAAACTACCCCTATTGAAGCTGCTCTAGCTTGGCTTGTGGCAAAACGTCGTCGATCAGAAGAAAATTTTCCTGGCGCAACTGTAATCAATAAGCAACTTAAGTGTGGAGTAGATTGTCGACGCGTTGGCATTAAGTTAATTGGTACAGGCAAACCTCCACCAGCGCGTGCTGGAGTAGAAATTTATAAAAACGAACAAAAAGTAGGAGTCATTACAAGCGGTTGTCCAAGTCCAACTTTGAGCCTAAATATTGCCATGGGTTACATACAGGAGCAATTCAAGCAAGCCGGATGCGGAGTGCAATTAAAAATACGTGATCGTTTTTATGATGCTGAAGTAGCCAAAATGCCTTTTATTAAAACAAATTATTACCTCAAACCCAAGCAATTAAACTTGTAAATAATTTTAACACCTAAAGACAATAACTTAATAAATGAAAAAAATAGATAATTATAATTAACATTAATACTTACACTAGATGTGGAGGTGTTTTTATTTCTTGACAAGCTCATTTTGCCCATCGTTGGCTGCTCTCACTTCTTAGATATTTCTGAGTATACAAACGCAACTTCTGAAATCAAATAAGTCGTTTTTGAGATACTAAATTTGTTTAGTTTTCAAGAATAGCGCCACCTATCGGGTTGAAGCTATTCAGTCTGTCACTAAGGGATTTTTTTAATCGCTTGGTCTGTTATGGAGATCGCTGTAGTTCGTGATACACAAAAATTGCTCTTTTCTCCCATTACTTGACTGTAAGTCCTGGGGCCGGATTTTAAAAAACTGCTACAACCTATTACACTTTTAGATAACGATCAAGTTATGTTTTTAATTTCACTTAAATTAGTTCAGCCAAAAAAACCTTATTTTTATCCCTTTAGTTCCGACTTTTAAAATTTCATTAAAATCGTTTCAGCAGTTTAGCTGTGATTGACGCACAAATAAACAATCAAACTTCAAAGATATTTATCATATGCATACATATGTATGTGATCTAAGAAGTCCCGGTTTAGAACACTCCAGAAAATTCTGTAATACTCGCGATTGTTGTGTACTCTTGTAGAAATAACTACAGGGCAAAACTTTCTGGCCTTATATTAGTGGGGCTACCGGAAACGATTTCATTCTACCATAATATTATTAAAAGATCTACCTACATTTTTTGAAACTTTTTTAAATTTGAATTTCAATTTTCAAAGCTACCCTGTAGGAGATCGAACTAGTGTATCACTAGTGTTTTACTAGTACAAAAAACAGCAGTACTAGTTCCCAACTGTAAACTTTCCTAAACCATCTTAATGCTCAAATTAACATTGATTGTGTTTGGAAAATTACTAGTACCATTTGTTCTAGACGCATACTAGTACAAATGGACCCGATTAGGTGCTTTTGAACCAGTTTATTACTAGTTTTTAAATGCCTATTGTGGTTAGGCAGTTCTTCTTAAAAACACAAAAAAAATATGAAAAGCTAAATAGAATTTCTCATCAAAATATTTTATTTTTCATTATAAAAATAAAATGAAGCAAAGACTAACGCATATGTTCTGAAAAACGAATATCGCTTAAAATTTGCGTTTTCGATTTGAAAACGCCAAACAGGTGTTCTGGCAAACGAAAACGCTAGAAATCTGGCGTTTTCAAACCGCTAGTGTATGCTGAAGCGATTTGGTCATTTTCATTTAAACTGCACTTAAAAGAGAAAATAAATTGATATTAAATTAAAATTTAATATGTTCTGTTTTTATTTGAAGAAAAACTTTTAACATTTTTCCACAATTTTAATTAAAAATATGCAATTTAAAATTTTGCTTTGTTTTTGTCAATAGTCGGTATCATTTGTTTATTTATAAACTGGCGATTTATGCAAACAGCTGGTCAATTTGATCTTCGAAATAAATTTAGTGCTAGTGGTGTTAACTTTAAAATTACTTACTCTTTTCAAACTTATGATAATATTTGAAATTTATTGTGTTCACATATTTTAATTAAGAAGTAGTAAACAACCCTTTATAAAAATTCAAAAATAATTTAAAAACTGTTCAAGCACCTACAAACATTTACGAGAGATAAAAAAATTATTCAAGATCCTATTTGAAACCGGCTACCCGTGATAAAACTTACAAAAACAAGGCAAAACGCCAGCAAATCGCTTCGTTTTCAGAACATGCTTAAATGCGTTTTGCGTTTTAAAAACGATTTGCGATTTGAAAACGCAGCGTTTTCAGAACATGGGCGTAAATTTCAAAGACCAAACTCCAAAAGTTATACTAAAACACAAATTTTTACCCAATTATTCTATCAGCTTGCAAGTGGTACCCTTGAACTACATCAAGTAATACAACTCATTACGAAATACTAGTGCTAGTATTTCGTAATGAAAGCTCTAACCCTGTTTTCACTAGTGTTTGTAGTTCTAGTAATTGTACTAGTAGTTTTTATACAATTACCGCTTAATCTCCTGCAGGGTATTTAAAAACATATGTATATATGTATAGTGTATATATGTATAGTAGTACACGATAATCATTTCTTACTATGTAAAGGAGGTACCACGCCCACCATTCGAATGCTGTCTGTGTTTCTCTACACAATGTATCTTAATACATAGCACTGTATGTAAACAATAACTTTTAACTTTGTATGGGAGGTACCACGCCCACTATATCAATCCAGTATATCTTTAACTAAACTAAGAATGTTAATATAGAGGTTACTGGTGCAATATTTTAAGGCTCTACCTATTACTGTTACCAAGTAACACTATGATAAATATTTACTTTGTATGGAAGGTACCACGCCCACGTCGAATATAAAAAAATAAGTACCCCATTTTACCATCCGTATATCTAGTAACAAACTGTGAAAATTTCAGAAAGAACGGTTCACTGGAACAGGTTGATATATCTTTCCGACAAACAAACATACATAAATGCCAGAGCTGTAAATGAATCATTCTTTTTTGATTTTAATTCGTTACGAATTAGAAAATTTTGAATTAATTCTTTTCATACAAAAAAATTAATTGAATGAAATTTGAATCAACCTAAATGAATTAGGTAGAAATGAATTACAATTCGTTTCCAATTCAAATGAATTTGTAAAATGAGTTGCAATTCATTTTTCATTCAAATGAATCTGAAAAATGAATCGCAATTTCTTTCCAATTCAAATGAATTTGTTAAATGAATTGCAATTCCTTTTACAATTCGTTTGAATTGATTTTGAATTCATTCAAATGAATTAAAACAATGTATTGCAAGTCAGTGAATGAAATAAAAAATGAGTTGTAATAATTGTCGTTAGATTGTGGGTCACAAAATTTCAAAAATTATTAATTGTTTCTTGAATATTAAACGTGTCTTGTCGTTTAGCGTATTTTAAAATAAAAATCAGTTCTTCTTGAAGAAATAAACTCCAAACACCATGTTTTCTTTGTTCAGGCGCAGATCCAGGACAAGGCTTTTCAATTTTTTTACCGAATATTTTCATTTTGGTAGCAGAAGTTTCCATTTTTCATTCCCCCTAGATCTGCTCTTGAATTTATACCAGGTGTGAGCAGTACGGAAACAACTATAACAAAACAACAACTTTGACATTAGACTAGCAGATATCAAACAATGTATTTTTGACAACACATTAGCAAAAAAAACTAGAGTAAAAAACAAAGTATATCTATATAAAGTACATGCAAGTCCACAGCTGTGAATACTTATTATTGTTCTGAAATGTCAAAATTTGTTTTAATTTTTAAAGCGCCATTGTGTTTGTTTTTATTTCAATTTATATACATACCAGTTTAGTAAGCTGTTTTTGACTTTTAAGAACGAATTTTACACAAACAAAATTCCTGTGGTTTTTGTAATATTGTATTTGTTGTAGAACTGCATGTACTTGTATACATGTATATAGATATGCTTTGGTAAAAAATAATCATGAATTCGCCTTGATACATATGTACATACAAGCGAACACATTTTGTGCTTTATATACAGGCATGTTCCAAAAAAGTAGTAGAATGAAAGTAAAATACGATTTGAAAAGTAATTTTTTTAGTAGTTTTAGTAGTAGTAAAAAAATTTAAACAACTTTTTTTTTAATTATCAAGAAAACTTGGTATGTTTTTGGATTTCACAAAAAGGCTACGATATTATTGACTTGCACACATTTTCACCCAACAGATCACTGAGGTCTACTGAAATTTTGAATTCGTTTTAAACGCACAATTGACCAACAGCTCTCTCCATTTTTGTAAGCAGAAATTTGTTGAATGGTTTCCCATCAGTCACTGTAGCCTCCGAACTATTATGTAAGATTTTTCCCACTAAATATTTCATTTTATTAGATTTTTGCAACTTGCATTTTTCCAATTAAAAGTATCCCCTGTTATAGGACCATTACTGTTCAATTCGACGGTAAGCTCTAATTTTGCAATCCTCACTCACACTGAGTGATATTGCAAAATTATTGCTTTAATATATTTGATTTCTAGTGATGATTTCAAAATTATCAGCCTTAATCAACATTAGTAATAGTGCGTTAAAAAATTTTTGCATTTAAATTTAATTATTTGGTTAAAAAAAAAACAAGCTGCAATATATTGCAACTTTTTTCTTCCTTCACTATTTTGAGTGTAAAAATTTTGCACTAAATTTTAAACACAATTTTTTTAAAGCTTAGTGAGAGTGTGTTAAATGCAGGTTTTTATTGAATGCAAGTACAAATTTTGCACTGATTGAGTGAGTAAAGAATTTTTGCATCAAATCTGCGTTTAGTGACTAAATTCTTTTAAGTGCTGGTGAAGATTTGCAGTTTATCACTACACTGCAACAAAATAAATTTTTTGAATTATTATTTAGTGGTAGTGAAGTGATGATTTCAATCAATATGTAGTGCACTACGCCCAACTAAGCCAATTTTATATAGTCCTCTTTAGTAAATATTTTTTCCAGATCTTGATTATTTTGCAGAAAGCGCTACAATATTGCATCGTGCGTGTTGTTGTTTTCCCCTAAAATACATATGTAAATAATTAATTTAAAATTATCGTGTTATTTATATGTAATTGTAATTTCACAATGAAATTTGAAAGTATTTTGAAACTACTTCTTGTTATACAAAAATAGTTTATAGAACATGGCAATTCACTACGATTTACTTACCGAAAACAAAACAGAAATGAAAAGTAGAATGCAGAACACCAAAGAGTCAAATTGAAGTGAATACAAATTACTTTTACCTCAAAGTAGAATTCAAAACATACCTGATATATAGATAAATGTCAAAGCGTTTTGAAAAGATGTTAATAAGTGCCGAGTTACATTATGCAACTTTTGTCGCTGCAATTCTTCATTAGTAGGCATGTACTCTTGAAATATGTTTTGTCCTCTCATTCGTATTTTTAATTTTGAAGTTAAAAATGTAAACAAATGTATACATCCATACAAATTGCTGCAATAAAAATTGCACGATTTAAACACAAATGGAATATTTAAGAAGAAACGAAAAAGATTGCAACGACAGAAGTTGCATAATGTAATTCGGCACTAACTAAGCTGAACCAAATTTTAAGCGACAAAGGATGTATTCTGAACAATCAAAAAAACAGTACAATCAATCAAACACAAGAAGATTGAAGACAGGTTTCCTTCCGAAAACTTCTATCAGCTGTGAGAAAGCTATTTAACTGATTGCAAGTTTATACTGAAAGAAAGCGTCTTCTTAGCTCTCCTCAGCCAGTTGAAGCCGGAGTTCTCCATTATCGACCCTTCATTGTTACCCGCAGATAGCATGTTCGGTAACGTAGAAATCGCTATTAGAGAATTTAAGCCCGTACGTAGAAATTAAGAGTGTGGAAATAAATTAATTACAACGCACAGTGTTGTGAGCCTGGCCATATATAGAAAAATCTAATTAAGGAAATTAAAAAAATGGCTAATGGCATTTAATAAAAGACACTTTTACTAATAAGCGTAAAAAAAATTAGATTAAATTAATAATTTTTTCTAAAGATATGGCTCTTCAAAATTGTGGTTTGAAATAACTGCAATTTTGTATAAAAAAGGAATAAAAATGAGCATGTACTTCGTAGGGTTAAATAATTGAATTTAGTTGGCAAATAAACCAAATTTGTACTAGATTAGTTGTTGTATTATGTTTTAAGTATATAAACGGTATTTTTAATTACATACATATGTATGTCGATAACAGTGTATGCATCATTATAAGAATGATATTAATAAAACGAAACATAACTTGTTGTGATAAGCAAACATATAATAGTGAAGAAAAACAATTTTTCAAATATTACCGGGATATTTTTTCTTTAATTTTACAACAAAAAGTATGTTAATATACATATACATATATATAAATAAAAATTTAGCTGCGCTTAAGTGCGCCAATTTAAATAATTGTTATTTTTTTAGTGTCGCACAGTAAACTTTCTAGTGGAAAAAAATTAAAAAAAAACTTTAAAATTTATCAATACATATGGGATGAAAGCTGAGACTCCCACGATTCCAGAGGTGGTTTGGTTTTTCATGTGCGTTACACCTATAAAAAGTTACACGGCTTTAAAGTCGAATTATTTTGATAATTTTTTCACAATTTTTAAGTAACAAAAAATGGATTTGGAAAAATAAATATCAAGAATTCATTTTTCAATAAAAATGCATGCAGTTATATTTGTTATATTCGAAATGTAGCAGAAACAATGAAAAAATCCTAAAATTCAAGTATTTATAACAACACTATATCCTCGGTACTGTATGCCACCAACAGTACAAAAGATATTAGTTCATGGTATAGAATTTATTAAATATTCCGCTTTACAAATAGGGATGTTATATGAAGAGGCCTTAGAATGTACCCATAAAGTCATTAGAAATGGAAGGTTAGATCATACTCGAAAAAATAGCAGACAAAATACAAACATGGATTTATTTGTGTATTTGAGTCTGCAATTTCATTACACAGCCAAGTAAAGAAACCCAATCAAAGTAGGTTAAAGAAACATAGAAAATTATATAACTTTAGAAAAACATGAGTCCCAAAATGTGGAGGATGATAATATAGAAGATATATCTTTTGAAACTGAATTACTGCGTAGTGAAGATATTTTATAGTTTAAGCGAATCGTAGCACTTTTTCTAACTTTTATGACACTTATAAATTTTAGGATATACGGGAAGGACACGAACCCTTACTCCGAATTTTTTTAAATTTTAAATTTTGTTACGTTTTGCCAACCTAAATATATGTGCCAAATTTCAGTTCTTTACAATAACTTTTTCTATTTATGGCCACTCGTTATATGAAGTCACGACACTGTGCAAGGTGACGATTCGTGTTTCCTTCCTCAAGGGCTTATAAATCGAAATTTATGTGCCAGAACGTCCTGACATCGGTGAGATATACCCCAGGCACAAACATTTGTGTGATAATTTAAATTTTTTAAATCAATTTCAATTTGTTGTTGGTCAATCTTTTGTAATTACTGAAATTTATAAGTTAATATTATAATAATGGAATTCTGTAGTAAGATTATTATCAATGCGGAGTAAATATAATCATTGCAACATCGTCATTACAACATCGCAGAAAATGAATCTGCAGACGAGTTGGCACGAACTGGAGCTGATTTGGACAGTGTCACTTGTGAGGACATTTACCCTCATCTCGATTCTATGTATGGATAAGAGAGATACTCAAACGTGTGCTGACGCAATATAGTATAATCCATTGAGATGCACACAGACGAAATCCTTGCTGGAGGAAAAAGGTAATGGGGAACGCAATAAGCTGATACGTATGAGTAAGTGTAAAATGAGAATGTATGTAAGTTGGAACTACAAAAGATCACACAGTCGTAGTAAATAATTTGGCTCCTTTTCCTTCAGAATATGTTGTACTTGAAGGGTGCACGCAAAGAAAAAACATGGTTGAGGTAACCATAATCTAAGAGCAACATGTTATGGTTGAATTATATGGTTATATATAAAAATAATATTGCCGTCGTTGGAACATATTATTGTCTACATAAAAATAACATCGTAAAATACATATAAACATACATTGTAAAATATATATAAACATACTATAATATAATTTGAAACATGTAAATGGTTATATGTGACAACGTATGAATAAATTTATAAATAACAAAAAAAAAAAAAAAAAAATACACGAATATTTCCATTGATTCTTACATACATATTTTGATATTTTCTGCTTACTTTTTTCTGTATTTGATATAATTAATTTAAAACTATCATTTATAATAAAAAACAAATTTATTTGTTGACAACAAATATGTATTTAATGTTTTTACGGTTTTAGATGAACCGATAGCTTACACACATATTTCTGAACTGAAAAAATGTCAAAACCAAAATATGTATTTTTAAAACCAAACATTATTTGTTTATTTTTAGACAAACTTAACATACTATGTTTAATAATAATATATTATGGTTATAATTTTTAAATATTAAAAATAATTGTTTGAATTTTAATATGTTTCAAATCAACCATGTTGCTTTTTTATTGCGTATAACCATTGAATGATTAACTGTTAACAAAAAATTTGTTTATCGTGATCAAAATATTGTTTAAAATAACTATAATGTGTTCACAGCATACATCTATTGTTACAGAGAACATAGTGTGGTTGCCGTGACCATACAATAACCATGTTTTTTCTTTGCGTGTGTGAAAGCTATGCTAATTGTCAAATTTACGAAGCTCACGAGACTACTTAGGAGGATTGATTACAAAAGAGCTATGGTCAGTGAAGAATATCAGAGGAGTCACTATGGATCAATAATAGTTTTGTACACATATAATTATGTGTGATCCTCTCTTAATCTTATAACATGGTTTTTTCTAATACGTATTAATTCTATTTACAATAGTATATATCACAGCGCTCTCTTTCGTCGTTATTAGCGTATAGCACTAAATCTCCGGCGAAGTAAAATATGTAATTAGTAAAATAGCTATACTAGCTTAATTTTTATAATACCAGGGCGCTGCAATACTGGTCTAAAAAACATAATGTGCATTTGCAGTGTTGCCGTAAGTGAAGCTTTACTATCACTCTGACCATCTGTCTTATCTACTCCTCTCCCTTTCCAAAAGAAGTAACACGATTAATGTAGACCTTAATTGCCTACACGCAAAGAAAACCCATGGTTATGGTGTGATCACAGGAACCACATTATGTTCTCTGTATCAATATATGGTTGTGATGAACAAATGTTAGTTGTTTGTAACATTACTTTGGTCCCGATAAAAAAGTTTTGGTTAAAATTTAATCATTAAATGGTTACTACGTACAAAAAATTCAACATGGTTGGTTTTAACTATTTAATTGTTACTCCACAACCAAAGTTTTTTCGTAGGTAATCATAAAATTTTTAAAAATAAATATTATGTCATCGGATTTTAATGGTTTGTGCTTAAAAAAATAATTCCCGAAACAAATGTATAAACAATTGTTTCGGGAATTAATATACATTATTTATTTCTCCCTGTTGAATTGAGCGCGTGTCAATCATCTTCTCTGGATTCCCCGAATTCCTGTTCTCTCGGTCTAAGTAATAATGTATGTATGTATTAATATAATCTATATCTATACATATAATAATCTATACATATAATAAAATAGTAACTCACTTCCGTCTGCCTGTATGTCTGCTTTTCATTAACGTTCGCATCACGTAAAACCTAATGGATGGATTTTAACAAAATTTTGTAAGGAGGTACCTAAGTATCCTGGTCCCAAAAATATCTTAGAAAGTGGAGAAAATGCAATGGAAGTACGCAGTTGAACTAACCGGATATGAATACTTTACTTTTTATAAAGTAAAAAAATTCATAAACTGATACGTAGCATATCTTAAGGCGGAAGTAAAAACGCCGGTATTACCACATAGCACTAAATCGCCGGCGAAGTGAAATTATTATAAATGCTTCTTCAAGCTAATTCGCCAGAAGCGCTTGCGAAGCTTTACTGTCGCACTAACCATCTGTCTTATCTACTACTATCCGTTTCTAAAGGAAGTAACACAGTTATGTAGGCATTAATTGCCTGAGTGTTACTTCTCATAAAAAAAAACTAAAATCGTAAGGGTCTTTGGTGTGGATTGCTTTCAAAGCAAAAACGAACAAAATATTGAAGGACGCTGACGAAGTGGCGGGCACAGCTAGTCATTAATAAAAAAATAATAAATAATTTTATATTTTAAAATGTAAAAAACTGGAATATCCATTTCATATTTTTTAACCATACCACTACAACCATATAATTTAACCATTATATGTTGCTCTTAGATTATGGTTACCTCAACCATGTTTTCCTTTGCATTTAAGTGATTTAAGTGATAAAAGTTCAGTATGCAAATAAATCATTTTCATTGTATGTACTTTGAAACCTTTTACTGAAATTTTAATAATAAAAAGAGCAACTGCGATGACAATCTGCAATAAAAAGATCAAATTTTAATAAAACAAATATGTGCGAATGTGTTAGCTCTTAAGTTTAAAGTTTTAGCAAAATGAAAACTAAAGTTTTACTTGTCAGTATTTGATTTTTTTTTGCAATAAAAATGTGTGCATCTGTTTCAATAAAACCAGTTCCATAAGAATAGCACAAGTTTATTAGAAGTTATTTATCATAAACTACTTAAATGTCATATCAAATTTGTGGCGTAGCTCACAATCGAGTATTTCAGCCAAATATGATTCGTTTATTGAACTCTTTTTTTTTTTTGTTAAGATTCCGTGCTTTTTAAAGTTGATGTGCTCCAGAAAAAAATATATATTTTCTCTATTATTAGTTTCCTGCCTAGACGGGTAATACGTTTCAATCGCTGAGAATTAATTATTATTCAAAAAGTTGTTTTTAAATTCTTTAAATTCTAAAAATTAACAAAATCACACCTGAATTCATTTTAAATTAAAATCATACAATAAGTATGCAAAAAAAATACGTATGCAAAAATATTTTGTATCTTAATTTAAAATATTTTTTCGATTTTTATAAATAAAAAATAATTTGACACGTTTTGTTTTTTTCATAGTCATTAAAAACTTAGCATTGGAACAAAAGAAGTAAAGTTTGGGAATATTTGAAAAAAAAAAACTATGGGAACATGTTCATGGGCTACAACGAGTTCATTCCATTTACGAATTATATGTAAAAAATATCACTGTATCTAAGATACAAATGAAAATTTATAGGTAAGCGTGTATCGGTAACAACTTCCTGAATACATTAGAACACATTCCTATTGTATTAACGACTTATATACTAACATTGCGAGGCAATATACTTCAGTGCCCTAATATTACTTATGAGCCGCCTTACATTCTCCTATAATCTGTCGAATAACTCCAAAATTAATTTCAAGCATAGCTTTCTTTAAGACTTGTAAAATGTGTTTTGTCCAGGGTTCAGAATTTTTCAATTATGAACATTCAAAAATCAAAAATTTTATATTTATTTTTCACGCCCATTAAGGAACAACAAAAGTTTTCTGCCTATGTTCATACATGAATGCGTGTACGTGTTTCTATTTTGTAATATACATACATGAAGAGTGATCAATGAGCTTCTTCTCATTAATGTTCTTTTTCATAAATCTACATGTTCATTTATGAGCGTTAAAAATTTATAAAATTTCTCATAAATTAACATAAAATTATTTTCTGCCCAGGATCACACATGCAGAAGAGAGAAATAAAGAAAACATTTTGTTACTGCATACGCCGGCAGTTGCACATTACAAAATATATGCGTACATTTATGTATGTGAATGATTAGCGTACGTTTTTCAACGATATTTTCATATATGTAAAATTATCAAAATTGTAAATACATACTCAAATATGAAGACTTGCGTGAACAACAAAATTTTTTCTCATTTTATCACTTTTGAACATAGAGAGAAAAAATAAATGCTTGCATTCATAAATGAAAAACACAAAATATTTTGTAGTCTTTTACGCATGTATGAGAAGATGCAACTAAAAAATAAAATGTACACATTCATACATGAATGAACTCTGGTTTTGTCTATATAATATAAAATTTTATCTATACAATAAAACATTAACTCATTTCCTGTCTGTCTGTCTTTTTTGTGTTCGCATCACGTAAAAACTGCTCGATGGATTTTAACAAAATTTTGTTAGAATACTAAGATATATCCTGATTCAAATACAGGATACTTTTTTTCGCAAAATTATCTTATTTCCAGAAAAAGTGGAGAAAAGTGGAGAGATAGTACGTCGATTTTTTTTACCGATTTAAAGGTACTGCATACTTTAAGGCATTTTTTATATTTGAAAGCAGTCTATTTTAAACAATAGTGCGCAACAGATGACGCTGTTTTAAAATAATTAGTAATTCATTTCCTGTCTGTCTTTTACAGAGCTTTAAAATAATTTTTAGAATTTTATTCAAGGACGAGTACCTTTATATAAAGTAAATACGTAAGACTTAAAATTTGGTGTGGATTACTTTCTAAGCATAACCCAACAAAATATTGTCAGGGCGCACACAACTTGAGTGGGCACAGCTAATTATGAAATAAGTTAATAAACTTATTTTTTAAGCATTCGATAGGAGAAACATTTCAATTAATAAATAATTATTTTTTGAAAAAATCCATAAAATTAGATGCTAATAATTTAAAAAACATAAAATTTAAAAAAACCAAACACTGTTTGTTTTTAGTCATACTGTGGTTACATATGAGAAAACTAATCATAATTTGTTTACTAATAATATATTATGGTTATAAATACAATATTATTTTGGAATACTTATAAAACTTTGTTTGTGGTATGAAAATTGTATAGTTCAAACCAATCACATTGCATTTTTTGGGTGTAGTAAACATTTAGTGATCAAATGGTAACAAAAACTTGTTTGTCGTGACCATAATTAAAACCACTATAAGTTGTTTTTTCACAACCATAGGTTGCTTTTTCACAACCATAGGTTGGTTTTTTTGTGACCATACCATAACCATGTATATTCTCTGCGTGCTTATGTCATAACTACATACCTAACTTCATAACTACAGACAAACCAGCATGTTGTTTGTCGAAATGTAAGCCAACATTAGTTTTTTCGAGCGTTTGTTCGTAGGACCTATTCAGGGATTGTTACAAGATCACGATTAGGAGTTTCATCCATATTTTGAATACGAAACATATGAAATAGGGTGGGCGGTCTTCAGGTTAACATTCGTTTGTCTGTGTTCGCATCACTAAAAAACTAGTGGATGAATTTTAACAAAAGTTTGTGGGGGTAGTTTAGTAGCTCGGATCAATGATAGGATGCTTTATCCCGTAAAAATATATGTATTTATTTTTTCAAGATAAAATAGTAAAAGCGCGTAATTTTGCTGTGCTTTAATGGAACTGAAATCTTGGCAGCACCTTTTGTTTTTTTAGTTCAGCTCTTACGTTGAAAAAAGCTTGCAATCAAAAAAACAAAAAACGTAGTGTTAATAGTTTGCTTTTCTTTATTTACAACGGTATTATTGCTTTGCTTTAAAATAAAACAAAAACAATTGGGGCTAATGAGCCTTTCTAACTTAAGTAAGCGGGAATGGATAGATACGTCACTGTTGTGCTAAAGCGAGGTGGAAGCACCAATGCAAAAAGTACATAAAGATAGGAAAAATAATGGTTTACGTTTCCACAACCGTTTCGAAATTTTTGATAGCGAAACAAACGAACTCGCAACGTTACCTAAGTCGTTAAAACCGTCTCCAATTTATTTAAGAGAAAAAAACTCGTACGAGTTAATAAAGAAATTGATTTTACTGATTGGGGAAAACTCATTTTATATAATTCCGATTAAGCGTGGTAATTGATTAAAGCAGTTATCGTAAAACAGTAAACGAGTTTAAAAGCTGGAAAAAAATACTTTTATTACTATCAGTTCAAGAGTAGCCAGGTCTATAGGTTGTAAGTAAAGGTGTAGATTCATATGTTGATCCAGCTGAAATAAGAGCTGGCCTTCAAAAATCGGGTTTTAAAATAATCTCAGAAATCCCCAACCGCTATTTCGAGTTGAACTGGAACCTGGAGAAGTATCTATTGCGCCGCAAAATTACAGTTGAGGAACCATATAAACGCTCAGAACCCGTCCAGTGCCTAAACTGCCAAGAATATGGTCAGACTAGGGCTTACTGTAAGTTACCTCCGATTTGCATTGCGTGTGGGGAGCTATATTGTTACGCTCAATGCAAGAAATCAAAGGTTGACAATAATGTTAAAAAATGTAGCAATGTAGGCGTATTAGTATGAAGCTAGAATAGCCAATTTATAATTATTTTACTTCGCCGGCGATTTAGTGCTATGTGGCAATACCGGCGAAGGAGGCCGCTTTGATATGCATTATTATAAAGAGAAATAATACATATCAGAAAAACTGATGTTGCCACGACTGAGTATTGAACTCGTGAGTATGCTTGAGTGAGTATGTACTTGAGCTACAGCACCCCTTAAAATGTTGAAACTATCAAAATCGAAAAATGATGACTGCTTACAATAAGAAATTTAATGTTTATTCATTCAATGAAAAATTTATTTTTGTGATGCGTGCTTGCTGATTTTTTGCTCATCATCTACTTAAGTGATGCATCTTAAAAGATGTTGGAATCCTTTGGATTATTGATAACTAATTCTTTTCCAAAGGCACTGTACCTCGGATATAGCGCGATGATGCATTTCCGAAAAGGCTCGTATTGCGATATACATATTTTCTACATACATATCATATACGGGTATTTTCACTAACAGTCCTTGTTTTTGAAATAAGTAAGTGCATATTACCATTCCTATACTCTCCCCATACACTAACTCTATGATTTTTAATTCAACTTGTAACCTGTTTATTTCCTTCAAATACAACATTTTTTTTATTTAATAAATAAATCTTCCGTATTTTGAAATTATCTTTCTTCAATTCGTATCTTTTGCTACATTCAGGCTTAAAATAGATGAACATCAAACAAGATTAAAGAAAAGGCGTGTGTTCTAATTTTAAATTTAAATATTCCATTGCAAAGCAACAAAAATTAAATAAGAACTTAAATATCAAACGTTAAATACTTTTTTTTTCAAGCGGAGGAATTAAAATTGTTCGCTAAGTACTCTCATGTTAAGACTTACGTTTGAAATTTTAATTCTAATTAAAATCAAACAACACAGAAAATTATGACTCTGTACATACTCGTATGTACGTACGTGAGTGTTAATCAAAGATGTCATAGACTTGTTCGAAAAGATTAGATGAAGTAATTTTTTCTGCCGCAACAAGATGTTAATCAAAAATAATAAAATTGCATAATTACAGATGAATACATGTATATAGCACACCAAATACATACTTACATGTGCATATTGAATATTAATTACTTATTGGGTAGGGGGATACAAAAGAACGAGGTTGCGGCAAAACCGGCAATTTGAAAGTTTGTGTTTTGATTAAGGGAAGGTTTAAGTTCACCCTTTTTACATTATTATGGTAAATCGGGATAGGAAACAATGTTACCTTGTTTGCAGATATACATACATATGTATGTAAAATACTGCGAGGGGTATTTTAAACATATAATTTTTCAATATAACGGTATATCTCAAGAATGGGGCGGACGATGTTAACCTTAAAAGAGTAGCTTGTTCTGGCTTATTTGCACATTATCGGTCTTTAACCCCTCCCTACACCAAAAAGTCTATAGGATTCAAATCGCAGCTCCGAAGCGGCCAATTGACATCGCCAAGGCGGACGCTATATATTGCCTGTTTTATGAGTTGTATGACATGCTGAGCCATTATTCTGAAACCAAACATTACCCAAGTTAATATCCTCCAGTTTAGGCCATGAAAAGTCGTTTCCAGAAGCATTCTCGAAAAAAGCGCGGCAATGATGTCACCACTCTAACATCTCTATAATGACGTGCGGGTTTACCGCTTCCCAGAATCAAAAATTTTGTCCGTTAACATAGTCATCGATTTTCAACCAAATTCGTAAGGCACAACATATTTTGGTTTAGAGTAATATTTGGAACACCCGGTGTTTATCTTGTTTTCCCTTTCTCCACAAAATTGCAAAAACATCATTAAAACAGCATTTTATGACAACAATATTTGTCATAAATTTCTATCATAAGCTAAATTTCTATCACATCCGTGAACGTACAACACGTATCGTAAAAATACGTTTTTTGGATTATGACATACGTCAACTGATAATAATTCATACGTCAACTGATGATAATTCACAATAATTGAGATTATAACATACGTTATCGTATGACTAAACGTACGTTTTTTACGAATTGTATCCGTTAAAAAAATTTAGTTCGACTAAATTAAAAAAATCGATAAAAAAATAAATCGGTTTTGTCCTTTCAATGATGCATCTTGCTTTACAGTGAATTGCATTAAAATGGGCTTCAGAGGATCCATCACTAGCCTTTTTATATGGCGTAATGCACCACGGCTCAAGAGGATAGCCGGAGTTCTTTAAAAAAATGATAAAATAATTTATTGCTACATTATATTTATGAATAAAAGAAAGTTCCCACCTAATAGTCAATTGTTTCCATTTCTGCTCGAAGTAAAAAGGTTTTCTAGGGCTAGTCTTTGGTCGGAATGTTTTCATACAAAGGAATCGTGAGCGACGTGAGCGTATAGCAACAATTTAATATTTCTTATTACAAACCTTTTAAAATGCCTTTTCTTAATTTCTTCAAATCATAACAACAGACTTCTTACTATCATTGCATTTAAACTTTCAAAACCTTTCCTGTTGGTTGAAGTACATGTGTTCATTGTCTACTGGTTTTTGTAATCTAATATGCGTTCCAACAACACATCCTACAACTTATAATTTTATCCACATAATTAATAAATTAAATTTAAAAAATAAATTAAACAATTATGTAGATATATATTTATTGAATCTACCTCTAGTTATTTCATATTTTTTAAATTACATGCAGACGACCCATTAGGTGCAAATTTTATATGCTCGCACACAATTTGTTCAGTACGTCCGAAGTAACTTTAGAAACTGTACTCTGACACATTCCGAACAGATAGTCACTTCCATGTGAGTGTTAGTAATCACCCGTTGTCAAAATGGACAAAGTTACTGCCGGTTGTAACATTGGTGGCACAGCTTTGGCATCTAAGTGGAATAAATTTAATTCAGCTAATACATAGAAAAAAGCTTGATTTCTTAAGCCTAGTACTCTGTTAGAATTTGTGAAAAATGATCAGCACTCTGTTTAGTTTTTCATGCGGAATGCTGTCAACTTACATACATAATAAATTTCTATGAAAAAGTCATGAAAAAATGTTGCAGAAGTACTTCTCTGTTTTTGCTGTGGAAAAACATTTAAATGTTTCTGGCAACATTTTATCAAAGCTGTGAAATAAAGCAAAGGGGCATTATTACATGTGGAATTTTTCAAACAGCAGCTGATCGCTTGGCTTTTGTTAACATTTATAAAACAATGTGGTATGCTTAAAAACAATAAAATCGGAAAATTCTTTCAAATCGCGAGATAAACACCACATTTTAAATATCAAATTTTCCTTGTGAAATAATAAATGTTGTTCAACATTTTTCAGAAATTCGTAAAGAGCTGACTTCAGCAATTAGTTTGTTTCGTAAAGGCGCCAATACACGTCGTTCTTTTTTATCAGTTTTATCGGTTTGTGGCCAAAAACCGTCCTTGCACGTATAAAAAAATATCAGTTGCTTCTTCATTTTAATCGTCGGTTTTGAAAAGCGTTCGTTCAAAACTGCTCGTGTGTGTGATTACGCAGTTAAAAAGGACGGTTTTTGTGAGTTTTACTGTCAAATTTGTGTTGTTTTGTTTTAAGCCTCGTACTCATCATGTCATGAAAAAATGTTGCAGAAGTACTATGCTGTGGAAAAACATTGAAATGTTTCTGGCAACATTTTATCAAAGCTGTGATATAAAGTAAAGGGGCAATTTTTCAAACAACAGATGATCGCTTGGCTTTTGTTAGCATTTCTAAAACAATGTGGTATATTTAAAAACAATAAAATCGTAAAATTCTTTCAAATCGCAAGATAGACACCACATTTTAAATGTTAAATTTTCCTTGTGAAATAATAAATGTTGATCAATTTTTTTCACAAATTCGACAGAGTACTAGGCTTTATTCATGAAAACAAATTCTTTTATTTTACAATTTGAGTAGCACCTTTGTTCTTATTGTTGGTGCCATGATGCCACCAAGTTAAATAAATACATCTTGAACTGAAGTAAAGAACGTGTAGTGTGTGGATATGGTCGTTTCATGTTTACCCGTACAGTTTTAACCGTGAGGATAAAACTTACAAAAAAGAACGACGTGTATGGGCGCCTTAACAATCAATTTTAGTAGATTTATATTAGTTTGATTCAATAGCACGACTTTAAATTTAACTAAGCGAATTGAATTTAATTTTTATTTCCTAATGATTAATTTAAGCTGCCATAATTCTTCGTAAATTTTTATTTTTTATTATTATAATTAAAAATATAAAATGTCATAAGTAGCACTTAAACGTAATTTCATTAAATATAATTATTAAACTTGGAACACAATTACACTTAATTACTTTACTTTTACAAGTAAATAGTCGACCATAACTACGAGTATAGAGAATATATGTACAGATATACATAGCATTAGATTTAACGTTGTTTATAGGAAAACACTTGAAATGGTTAAAACATCCTTAATGATTCAAACTTTAGAAATTTTTTGCGAAATCACTTTTAAAACCGGTAGTCGTTTTAGGCAATTTGGATTTGTACTTTCCATTTCTTTAGTCTAAATTTCACTCACATTTTTCGTGAGTTTTTCTCGTCAACTTTTGGATGCGAACGTATATATTCTAAGGATTTCGTAACGTATTCTGGTGTTTTTGGTATGTGGTCCCCAATCGGGTGATAGCCGTCACCATCGGCCACATAAGTCATAGTGATGGGAAGTCCTTCTAGCGAAACATACTGCACTACACCACTCATGCCGTACTCATTACCCGCAGCCTTTGTCGTAATACCATTGGATGTCTGAAACTCAAATTTAAAGTGGCCGGTCTTATTTGCCGGAGTGTTGTTGTAAAATATTGTATAAGCATTTCGATCCAGTGGGATAGTGACACCTAGTGTGTGGTTGATGGTACATAGCACGATAAAGATCGCAACAGCATTGAAAGAGAGCTAAAAATGAAATTTTGGTTATTTAATAGACACGGTTTATATTTTCATTGTAGAGTGTTTTGCAATTGATTTATTTTATTTTTTACGTTATTTAATTTCTATTGTTCCTTTTTTTGCTTTGATCTAAAACCAGATTTGTATCTGCATTTAAACACCAACCTTGAAATATTCTTTTCGTATTTGCGATAGAAACATAATGTTCAGTTTCAGTAATTGATAATTTTTGAAATTTGTTTCACTTTCTTTACTTTAACAAATAAAATGATTTTTGTTTTCAACTGACCGTAACAGGCAACCAATAATGAAAACGTCGGTGCAATGCGTCTAATTAGCTGACCGTTCTATTCAAGAAGAAATTTTTAAAACAACTGCAACTGTTTGAAAAATATTGAGTTAAAATTTGTATTAATTTCGGGTTTTTTAACTGTTAAATTTATGTCTCGAAGCATCTCAAATTTATTCAAAGATACTCGCAATAATAACTAGCATCTCTTGAAAAGCACATGTGATGGTATAACACTTTTAAATTTCTTTGCCTGCTGCTTTAATACCGACCGGTAGCCAGCCAGGAGTAGTAAGATTAAAGCTTTTTGTTTTTATTTAAAAGAGTATGTGTACAGCATAAAACCAAGTACGGCATAGTGGTTTAAAAAACAAAATTGTTTTATTTATTCAGAACAATTTATAATATATACAAAAAAATGTGCTTACATGTCTGGGTTATCTCTATTTTAATATTCTGCCAACTTATTTATGATGGGATTGTTATTTTAAGATATCAATATCAACTTCATTTTAGAATAATCTTGGTGCTAGATTTGTCCTCGTTTCGTTAAAAGTTATACGTCACTGCATCGGGAAAATTTAAAAACTAACGTTTTTGTTAGGGTTTTCCCCAAAAAGAATATAGCTTTTCTGCTCCTAGAAATTAAACGTACTTCGGTACCAGAAAATTTTATTGAAGTATTTTAAAGACAACCTACAGACAATGCAATTAAAGAAAAATTCGGTCATGATCCAAATATCCAAATATAACCAATTTTGTAATATCCTCATACCTTGGAAACATTGGCAGTCCCATTGACCCAACTTTGAGGGCACCGTCCTAAAGTTCCACTCGAAAATACAATTTCATTGAGACATCTTTAGTGTGTCATGATCAAGGGCACGCCCAACCAGAGAACATTTTTAAATGAGTATGTATTGTTGCTTTTGCACTGAAAAAATCTATTCATTGTATTTAGTCAAATTTGTTATTTTATAACTTAATTATATTTTAGAATAAACTAGATTTAAGAATAAATGTGTGAATATAAATAAAATTATGTGTAATTGAATCAATACATATTTTAATGACTAAATATGAATTAATTCTTTACGTATTAAAGCACGAATTGATGTTTAAAATGCATTTAAATAATAAAAAAAAACAAAAACAAATAAAAAAATTATTGTTTATTCTAATTTTAACAAATTATTTTTTTTAGTGTATCAATAATAAATATGTATGTATATGATAAAAAGAAACAAAATTAGTTGCTTTTATAAGTTTCTTTATTTTCATATGAGAGTCTGAGGGAGTCTTGTTAGGACCTATGGGTTTTCGTGGGAGCCTTTTATCATGAGCTATCGATATATTTCCAAAATGAAATGTTTTTAAACCACTGCGTACCCTTTGAAAATATCTTAAATGTTCAAAGGTTAGCAAATTTTTTTTTACAGATTTATTTCCTAAATGCGCGAGATGTTTCTGAAAGTAGAATATAATTTTTTCTGCATTCCTCCTAATTAGAATCTATATTATTATACATAATTTGTTGCTTAAGCTAAATCGCCATACATTATGTGGCAATTTGTTTTGGTACTTCAGTACACACCGGCCAACTGCTTCGTCAACTTCAATACTTGCCCCTGGAGTACGAGGGCAATTTGATAATTTTGCTTGTGCAAACCTTGGCAACACTTGTTTTTTCGATTCTCTTGCGAGAACAAAATTAACTTGTGTATGCTTTTCATCACACCTTACGTCTGCATTCAGTGATGGCAAAAAACCATCCAATTGTAGAAGGACAGTAAGGAAAAATAAAAACGTGGTTTGTTTGTTGGTGTTTCGTTTAAGCTTTATTATCCTGTAATATTATTCTATTAACATGCATAATTCTCATTGTGTTTTGTAGAATTTTATTAATTATAGAATATTTTTGGCTTCTCTAAAATTAGGAAAAAGGTTTCCTGATGATCTGGCCTGAGCAACCAGTGAAATACGTATAGGGACTAGCTCTTTTTCCCCAACAAATAAATTGCATTTTTATTATAAAACGTTATGGGTAATTAGCATAATATTAAATAATTAATATTTAAACAGTATCTTTTAATATCTAAACAGTATCTTTTAAGCTCTAGCTTTTTATTAAGATTTGTCCAGGTCTTCAATGATGACCTCTTCGTTTGACCTAAATACATATCTTGCCAATCAGCCATTCCTTTAAATTTGGAAACAGAAATAGTACGCTGATATCAGTTCGTAGCATAATTCATACATTGTTTTGATGGAACAGTTTTTTACTTCTGTGGCCATGACTTTCTTAGCCTCTTTTCATGCACGTTCAGTCAGCAGAAGAAACACATTTTTTGTTTGTTGATTAGTGTGTTGTGATTGATATATGATTCACCCAAAGTTACAACACGTCTTGCGCCTGAACATTGCCAAACACTCACTCTTATGGTGCGCAATGGCAATGGCTAGAGCAATGTCGGCACCCACCGCGCGGATAGCCTTTTCATATTCAAATATTCATAGATAATGTGGTGTACCCCCTACGTTGAAATACCTACTATAAGTATATATGTATGAATATTTTTAAAATCCCTAATAAGACATTGGTTAGTTGTTTTACTACGCAGTGTTTTGTATTCAATTTAATGGAAAAATCGATGCTACAGAAGCAAAAGTAAAATGAAAATATGTAATCGAAACCGTAATGAAACAATCCTTTTTATCATTAAAACAAGGCGGAAAGAGTACATTGAATTAAATATGGGATCATGTTTTGTGTACAACCAGTTGATTCGCATAAAACTATAATTCCTGCATTTATATTTTTTTACTTCTTCAGTACCTGCCTTTTCGTCAGCGTCCTTACAATATATTGTTCGATTTTATGGTTTATGTATTTATTTTATATAAAGTTACCCATCCCTGGGTAACTTTATTTTAAAATCGAAAATTTACATATATAAAATTCTAATAGCGCATTTACACTACGTCGAAATCTAGATTTCGTTTAAAATCTAGGTCTCGTTTACATTTCATTTTTGACACTAGAAAGATTTCATTCGCCACATTTCAGTAACTTACCTCTATATTTTAAATTTGCACTAAATGTTTTAAATCAATTTCAGTTATAGCCCATTCAGGCTGCCACGAAATTAAGTAATTTCGAGCTGAAATTACGAACGAAATCTAAAGTGTTCATACTGGGCTTTTTGACATTTGAGTTAATTTCGCAAACAGCTGATCACGCTTAGTTGCATTTGTATAATTTAATTATTTTGCAAAAAGCTTTCGCACAACACTTTCGTATTGATTTAAAATATACATGAATATTAAAAACAACACTACAACAAAATTAATGTACAATTATGTATATATTTCCATTATTTCAATTGGCTTTTAAATTTTTTTCAAACAAAACGGACTTTCAAGGTTGTAAATCTGGTCATGGTTGCAAAAAAAGTAGCTTTTTATACAAAACCAGCGTTGTCTATCGTAATTTCAAGTTAATTTCGACGAAATTAAGTAGAATGAGTTAATTTGGGCAATGGTAAAATGTATGCGAAATTACGTAATTTCAAGTTGATTTCGGCCGAAATCACGAAACGACTTAATTTCGTGGCAACATGAACGGGCTATTATCTTTTCAATTAATGAATTAAATTTTTCTTTTAATGTTTTAATTTAAATTATCTTTATAGCCCGTTCAGGCTGCCACGAAATTAAGTCATTTCGTGATTTCGGCCGAAATCAACTTGAAATTACGTAATTTCGCATACATTTTACCATTGCCCAAATTAACTCATTCTACTTAATTTCGTCGAAATTAACTTGAAATTACGATAGACAACGCTGGTTTTGTAGAAAAAACTACTTTTTTTGCAACCATGACCAGATTTACAACCCTGAAAGTCCGTTTTGTTTGAAAAAAATTTAAAAGCCAAATGAAATAATGGAAATATATACATAATTGTACATTAATTTTGTTGTAGTGTTGTTTTTAATATTCATGTATATTTTAAATCAATACGAAAGTGTTGTGCGAAAGCTTTTTGCAAAATAGTTAAATTATATAAATGTAACTAAACGTGATCAGCTGTTTGCGAAATTAACTCAAATGTCAAAAAGCCCAGTATGAACACTTTAGATTTCATTCGTAATTTCAGCTCGAAATTACTTAATTTCGTGGCAGCCTGAATGGGCTATTATTGTTTTTAAATTTAAATGTCATTTTTTGTACAACGTAGTATTTTTTAGTACAATTTGGGCAAAACCATAGTTGTATCAGGGGCTTTTTCGCCCCCTTTGCAGTTGTCAAATTTCATATAGAAAAAATTTGTTTATAATTTTTTTTATATGGAGTTTGACTTTTCGATTTCATACATATGATGAGCTTTTTCGCCACTACAATCACCTGTTATGGATTCGTCTTGGTAGATAACATAGAAAAATGAAAAAGATAATTAGTGATGCACAATTTTGTTTACTATAACCTGAAATAGATTACTTTTTAAAAATATAAATTTTCAATTAAGAGCTATTATTGGGAGTTTCAACTCAACGTGCGACGTATTATATTCAACTAAATTTGATTATATCCAATTAATCAAACAATCGTGTTTGTGTGAAAGCTAATTCTTTGCTTTGGAAATTACAAGTTAAATTCATAATACATATCCAGAGCAAACATTTAAACCGGCAATAACCTTAATGCATCCATTCTTTTTATTTCCATAATTTTTCTTTATAGTGAATGTTTAAAAATGGAATGAATGCTCATTTTATTGTGTGTAGCAAAAGAAGTGATTTTTAGACCCTAATTAAATGGGATCATCTTTGGACGAATACATTGTACATAGCTTTACCGAAATATGGATCCAAATGCATGTAAAAGTGGTCGAAAAGGAACTTCCAGAATGCGCTATTATGAGTATAAAGTAATCCTTGTAATATTTTGGCTGCAATTATATCACCAGTAGTTATCTAAATAATATACTCAATAGTAAAATAGCTCGAACCAAGGATGATAAAAGACAAGGTTACGCCATCCCGAAAATAAAATTGAAATAATGACGTCACAAAATTTCTTCCTATTGGCTAATAATTCTGATTAAGAGTATAACTAGAAATTATGAGAGTATTTAATACCCATTTTTTTTTTTGTTTCATAAATTATTTATTGCATCTTCATATCTTAAGTCTAAAATAAAAATAAATATACTTCCTCCTTCTTAGACGAATGTAACCACGTTCATTTAGTATGTTGCGGCCAGCGGATTTGGATGTGTTTCAACCTTCTCTAAATTGATGTCACGTTTAGATCTTTGTGGATGTTCGAGTTTTTTATTTACCTGGGAGTAACTGTGATCATCCATAGAATCTTATTTTGGCACCTTTGAATTTTTTCTACATTGCTAGCTGAGGCAGTGCCCCATAATAGAATGCCTTAACACCAAATTGGTTTTAGAATTAACTTCTTCAATAAAAGTTTGCAATCTAGGGCGAGAGTAGATTTTCAGCCAATAAGCCAGCACTACTTTTAACTTCATTTGTGTTAATTGGGATTCAATGTGGCTTTTCCACATTATGAATATGTGGTCTTGTATATCTTGTGATGCTACGGTCGCTTTCATGAATACTTAAGAAAGTATCATCAGCAAATGTTGATGTGTGTACTCGGGAGCTAATTGGCATATCTGATGTGTACAGCAGGTATAAAACGGGTCCCAAAATACTACCTTGGGGAACTCCAGCTTCAATGAGCTGAGGTGACCTTAAAAAATCTCCTTCTTTGAGGATAAACTTGCGATCAATTAAATAATTTTCTAACAGGTTATATAAGTTTTAGGGCAAGTTCACCTTTAACTTTTATATTAGGCCTACGTTCCAAATGCTTGAGAAACGTCGATAAAGAGCGCAGGTCTTTTTAATTACATTTACTAATCTGTGTGTTTGTTGGATCGTACTATGTTGTTTTCTGAAGCCAAATTAATGATTCGGAATAAATCCTTTCACGCTCAGAATTGGGTTCGCATAGTTAATTATATTCTCTCAAACAGCTTTGATATGTTTGGTAAAAGACTTATGGATCTGTATGATGCTACCTTAGAAAGAAATCTTCTATTCTGTAGGGAAGTACTCAAGACGTAAAATGGCCTTAAAAACATAAAAAATATTTTTTTTGGCTACACGGGACAATTCGAATAACATCTTGTTAGTAGTTTTATCAATCCTAGGAACTTTCTTGGTTTTTAAATCAGTTATTGCCCTTTCAATATCTCTTAGCTCAAACCTTAGAGTAACTGCCAGACTAACATCGACAGGTGGCTCTGCTATATCAGTCTAGATATTTGGAGTAGAAATATTTTTTAAATAACCAACAAATGTATTGCCTTTTTCGATATCATTTTTTGCCCAGCCTCCATAAGAAATTCGTAAGGGATGCTTATGTACGACTGGTCTTTTAAGGTTTCTACATGCACGTCATAATGAATAATCTCATTGTGGAGTTGAGTCCAGGTCTTTCAGGTAATTTTTCAGAGATGCTACTCTTCGAGATTCTAGTAGTTCTCTTAGCCGCTTCGTGCATTCTTTAAGTCTGCTTTGAGTCGAGGATATCTATGTGATTGCCACTCCCTCCGAAGTTTTCTTTTTTCTATCAATAGTCGCTTGATATCTACAGAATATACATATGTGATTACAACTGCGTAGTAGCCGGGTTACTTTTGCATGTTGAACAGCTGATTTGAGGTTTTGGTCAAAAGAAATAAGACTCTGCTCTACTTCTTCTGGTGTTCTTAGTGGAACCAGTAGGCCGATAGGTGGGCTGTCCACTCGAGATCACATTTAGATGCAATTTTGATATTGTGTCAAAGAAAATACGACCTTCTGATCCCCAAGACGCAAGTTTAGCGTTGTAGTAGCCTGATGCTATGAAACAGGGACCTAGTGATTTGAAGAAGTCGCTATACTGACTCTCTGATACTTGAAATCTAGGATGTAAATAAATCGATGAAATAACTAGGTTTTGATGAAATTCATCAATGCAGATGTTTGTTGCTTGAAGGTAGTCCTCACAAAAATCACACATTAAATAATGTTTAATTCGAGCCTTTATTTGTATTGCTGAACCACCACATGCTCTGCCACGGGGGTCTTTAGTGTCATATAATATATAGCCAATGATTTTAAAAAACCTATTTGTTGTTAAGTGAGTCTCTGAAACCAGCATGACATCAATTTGTTGGTTCTTAAGGAAATATTCGAGTTCATTTTTGATTGACGCAAGCCGTTAGCGTTACAGAAACATATTTATAAAACAGTTCGTGGTTTGTTAAGTACCGCCTGCAACATCATATATTGCATGCGTACCATTTCTTGCATCATGCTGCTCATAGAAAAGACGATGATAATTACCAGATGGTGTTTGTTCTTTAGGTTCTGAGCGCAAATTTGGAGTAGAATAAGTTGTACGTGTGGCTTTTGGTTTTTAACATATCGGAGTATGAAACACGTTGGGTTGTTTGGTTGGGCTAACTAGGGCATTAGGCTAACTGGGGCAATGAGCATTTCGTCGATATTGTGGCTGTTTAGGAGGAGTATTTAATTTTAGAGACGAATTCCTTACCATTGTATAGGCTAGACTGGGCTGTCTAGCCTCTGTAGTTAGCAATGTGATTTACACCGCAATTGCTAAGGTTTTTTAACTCTCGTGTCTTCGCTTGACTTATCGCGAAACAATGTAGCGAAACAATATACTTACCTCGCCGCAACAACACAAACCGGTGTTAACTTACAGTATGCCCTAGTATGGTCCATATTCTTGGCAATTTAGACACTGGACGGGACCTGATCGTTTAAGCGGTTCCTCTACGGTTATTTTGCGGTGTAAACAGATATTTCAAATTATAAATGGGGTGCGTTTTCTTTTTTTTTTAATATCATATCTCCAGGTTTCAGTTCAACTCGGAAAATGTCTATTTCTGAGATTATCTACATTTTTTTACCTTAAATCCCGTTTTCTGAACGCCAGCTATTATCTCCTTTGGGATCAATATATTAACCTATACCTTTAATAACTACCTGTAGACCCTTTAGTACTCTTGAGTTGATAGGTATAAGTTTTTTTTTTTGGATTTTTTTTAATTTACTTATAATTTTACGATAACTGGTTTCGTTTATACCACTTTTAATAGGGAATAACATAAAATGAGTTCTCCCCAATAACTGAAATTAAATTATTTACTAGATCGTTCGAATTTAGCTCCCTTAAATAAAAATGGAGGTGGTTTGGGACGACTTGGGTGCCTTTTTAGGTTCACTTCTTACACTATCTAAGACAGCAAAACGTTTTTGGGAATTTGTTCCATATGAGTCCCTATCTTTATGTACTTTAGGACATTGGTGCTAATTGCGAAGATTTAAGGATTCGACGTCTTTTTTAATACTGCTACGTATCTATCCATTCCCACTTATGTCTTGGGTTTTTGGACGCTGTCCATTATTGTTGCGGTCGTACTGCGTTCTAAAGGCGACGAAGATTTATTCACATTTATTGCGTAGTTATTCGTCAAATAGAACGGACGTGTAACATAAAATTATGAGAGTTTATTTGCACGGTTGCCTATTTTTGACTATTACTTAGATTTATTTGTACTTATTTGAAGCAATTTGTTGATTACAGACTTGGCAACTTAACATTGGCGGAACAACGTCATCTAACGAGGAAACATGCGCATGG
>OX451217.1:83039226-83210319 GCA_949628195.1 Phasia obesa | reverse complement strand
AAACCATGAATTCTATTTATAGGCGAGCAAAAACGCCTAGATTGTTCTATACCAGAAAGATCTAGCAGGTTCCTTTTTTATTCTCGTATTTATGTAAATACGTGTGTGTACCTTTGCTGTCTTTACAATGCTAGGGACTGATTACACTGCAATTTCCATCATGTGCTTGAAACTTCACCAAAGTCAACAGCTCTTTATTCGATACAGTATGCGTTACCAAAAACACAGTGCTGGTCAAAAAATAGCACCAACGAAAAAATGTAGTTTCATTCCAACGGAAAAATAAATGGTAGATGAGTCCAGCATTGTATTATTTGGAAGCAAGGGATCACGTTCCTACGTAAGAAGACCCCCAAACGCAGAATTCAACCCAAAATTTACAACTAAAACCATAATACACGGTGGATGTAGCGTAATGGTATGGGGTAGTTTTTCATACTATGGTGTAGGACCTATACCAACGCCACAATAAGAACATTTATGTTGATATACTCGGGAAATAATGCTCTCTTATGCTTCTGAAGAAATGCCATTGGTGTGGGTCTTCCAGCCAGATAATTACTCGAAGCACACAAGCAAGCTTGTGACAAAGCGGTTTCGTGACAATAAAGTCAATGTGATGGAATGGCCCGCTCAGAGCCCAGACCAATTAAGAATTTATGAACAGATATAAAAAAGAGTGTCTCAAATCCAACTAACTAATAACGAAGCGCTTTGGACAGCTGTCCAGCAAAGATGCCAAAATCTTGTTAAATTTGGCATCGAACGTTGTGCAGACGTTATTACTAATAAAGGACATGCAACAAGGTATTAATTACAATATACAAATCAAACTCAACGTAATAAATACATCATTTATAATTCTTTTTAATTTGTTCTTAATTTAGTGTTTAATATTAGTACAAATTGAAGTAAAGTATAAATTTCAAAATAAAATAATTAGCAAAAATAAAATTTATTATTTTATGTTGTTATACAGTTTCCGAAGCGTCTTATGGCAAATTTTGAAATATCTCAATTTAACCTATAGGAATAAATGTATTGGGGACATATTTTCTTAGGCTTGGTGCTATTTTTCTGACCGCACCTGTATATCAGCCGAATACTGCCGGAAACTGATAGAGGTGATAAAAAAAACTTTCAAACGTTAAAATTGCGTATTACTTACACATAATAGTAAATAATCAAAATCCTGAACATAAATCAAAAATGTATCAAATTAGTTAGTTCTGGACAGGGTTGGAGAACTATGATATTAGAAAAGTCAATTATTGTAAGAAAACTTATCAAATTGAAATATTTGTTGAATAAATTTTATAAAATTGTACTAAAAAAGCATAAAATGTACCAAATTTGTTTTCATAATTTATTTATTGTATCTTTAATATTTTTGAACTAACAATAATTACTCGTATCTTAAGTCTAAAATAAAATATATTTTTTAAGTCCAGCCAGTGAGACAAAAATAATGTTTGTTTAACGAATTTTGCAATCATTTGCAATCATTCCCTCTAATGTACGGCCAAGAAAAGCAGTATCTCTTCTTTTAGTCGAATGTAACCAGGTTCATTCAGCATGTTACGCGCCAAAGGGTTTGGATGAGATTCAAGCCTTTTTAGATATGTGACTGCATGTTTCGCTATTTCTGCTTTAACTGATGGCATGTTTTAGGTCTTTGTGGATGTTATTTTTTAAATACCAGGGAGCAGATGTAATAATACGTAGAATCTTATTTTGGCGCCTTTGAATTTTTTCTACATTGCTAGCTGAGACAGTGCCCCATAGCCGAACTCCATAACACCAAATTGGTTTGAGGATCGACTTGTAAAGTAGAAGTTTACAATCTAAGCTCAGGGTGGAGTTTCTGCCAATAAGCCAATTTAGTTGTACTGCTTTTAGTTTCATTTGTATTAACTTGAAGTCAGTGTGGCTTTTCCAAGTAAGGCGACGGTCAAGATGTATACCCAGGTATTTAACGTCTGAAAACTGTGGTATCATTTGGTTATTTATGCGAATAGGAGGGCATGTGTCCGTACGCAGTGTGAAAGTTATGTGAGTACATTTTTGTTCATTCACTTTTATTCTCCATTTTTCTAGCCATTTTTCCAAATTAAGTATGTGGTCTTGTAAAAGTTGTGATGCTTCTTGGGCACTTTCATGAATACTTAAAAAAGCTGTGTCATCTGCCAAAGTTGATGTATGCACTAGGGTGCTAATTGGCATATCTGATGTGTACAGTAAATATAAAATCCCAAAATACTACCTTGGGGAACTCCGGCTTCAATGAGCTGTGGCGAGCTTAAAAAGTCACCTTCTTTTAGTAAAAACTTGCGATTCGGTAAATAATCTTTTAAGAGCTTATAAAAGTTTTCGGACAAGTTCAGCTTTAACTTAAATATTAGGCCTTCGTGCCAAACCTTTATGGAATGCTTGAAAAACGTCGATAAAGAGCACAGAACAGTATTTTTTTTTCTTCAAAGGTCGTTTTAATTACATTTACTAATCTGTGTGTTTGTTGGATCGTACTATGTTGTTTTCTAAAGCCGAATTGATGGTTCGGAATACATCCTTTCGCGCTAAGAATTGGATTCAGCTTAGTTATTAATATTCTCTCAAATAACTTTGACACGTTTGATAAAAGGCTTATAGGTCTGTATGATTCTACCTTTGTGTGGTCTTTTCCTGGTTTAGGAATCATAGTTATCAAAGAGACCTTCCACTCTGTGGGAAAGTACTCAAGACGTAAGATGGCATTAAAAACAAACAGAATAATTCTGCGACCTATACGGGGCAACTCAACTAACATCTTGTTACTTGTTTTATCAACGCCAGGGGCTTTTTTAGTGTTTAAATCTGCTATTGCCCTTCAATATCGCTAAATTAAAATCTTAGGGGTACTACGGCACTAGTCTCTACTGATGGCAACTGAGCTACATCAGTACATACATTTGGGGTGAAAACCTTCTTCAAATGTCCAACAAACAAATTGCCTTTTTCGGTATCATTCCTTGCCCAGTCTCCACAAGAAGTTCGCAAGGGAGGCTTACGTACGACCGGTCTTTTAAGGTTCCCACATGCACGCCATAATGAATAATCTGATTGTGCAGTTGCGTCGAGGTCTTCCAAGTAATTTTTCAGATATGCTACTCTTCGAGATTCTAGCAGCTGTCTTACCCGTTTCGTGCAATCTTTAAGTCTAGATTTGAAATCTAGAAATGTACCAGATGTGTCGATTTGACCAAATTTAGTACAATTGTGCCAAAAATTCCAACACCGGGCTCTACAGTTTCAAAACAAATGCCACTACTTGACACCAGAGGCGCTCTTTCCTGTAAGTAAATATGACGAGCAGTTGCAGAGTTGCCAAAAATTAAGCTTTTCTGTACCACCTACCCTTCCAAACTATTCTTTTCCCAGACATAGTTGCCTGTTATCTCTCTTAGAACACATACGCTGGCAGCAAAGAAATGGTATTTTTCGCTTTATATTTTTAATTTTCAAAAAAAAAATTTAAATTTTGCAAGAAAATTTTAATTTTTCGTCATATTATTGATATCTCTGAAACTAAGCAGATTCCAAAAAATGTTTGCATGGCTTAAAGTTAATTTTAGTGGGATTTTTCATATTGTTTATTTAATTAAATAAGATAAAGCCGAGTTACACTAATTTGTCGTGCAACTTTATTGATTTGGGACTTTACGGTATATCTCGAAAACAAGAGCCAATTCAATAAAACGATTTGAAATTAGTGCCTTAAATAACTTAAGAAACACACAACTTATACTCATCCATTTCAAATCCGCGTATACTTGTGTTAACAGAGTCTTATGAGATTTAATTTGCACGCCAGTTTGACTGACTGGACTCCTTATCTTTTACTCATAGTTGTTGTTTTTATAGTTTTCGTTGCGCACCATACATGTTGATTTCATGAAAAAGAAAATTTTAAAATATTAAAATTCTCCACTTGCTTTACGTTTTTTAATTTCATTATTTTTGGAAACAACGAAACTCGTGAAGTGTTTTTTTTTCAATCAATAAACAATTCTGTTTTAAATAGGAATATTTTTAAAAATGGCTTCAGTTTTTGGCTTTAATTGTAAAGGATATATTTTAGTTTTTGGTAGTTAAAAACGACATTCGATTCGATTTTACATATGTACTTTGGAAATACTCGTATATTAAATTAAAATACAATTCCAACAAAGCAGCTTATTTATTTCAAAGCGTTTATTAGTTCTAAAAACTGAGAAAATAGAAGAATATTCTTGTGAAAGAATGAGTATTAAACATTTTTTCCCATTACCACTCTTGAGAGCAAATGGCTTCCACAAATCATCTCCATCTTACACGATTTGTCGCAGCTGTTTTCGCGTCTTCCTTTTCGTGTGCCAAAGGTGTTGCCGTTTTTAGTTTGCCTTGTTTTTGTTTCGTTAATCGGTTGTTGTTCCAGCTACGTAGATGGTTGGTCTGCTTTACGGGGTTCTAGGATAATGGGAATGGTATACCATCTGTCGTTGCCTAGAAACAACGCCATCCGTGTATTTGGTGTAGTGGTGGGTTGGCGGCTGCCTGACCTTTTGTAATGATGTTATCCTCTTTTTTTTCTCCAGGGGATGGGCAGGAGGCGAAAAAACCATGGTGAACGTTTTTCGTTTTCTGGAAGGGATCGAACTTGGGGTGCTTGGTGTTGTAGGCTTGAACTTATCCACTACACCACGCCGTCACGAGTATTTAACATACTTTGTATTTTTTCATTGATAATTGCATTTTCATTATCATTATTGGAAGTTATTACAACAATAACAATTTTAATGACCATTTAATAATGCTGTTTTTTTTTTCAATAACAATTGTTTTAACCAATGAAATTGTATAATTGAGCACGAAAATTCCAAAAGTTCATCATAATAGAAATTGTATTATATTTATTAGTTTTACGAGGCAAATTCAATAAGTTCTTTCATAGATACAATTTTTTAATTGATTGTTTTTTAATCTAGTCATCTTTTAGTTCAATTCATATCATATTGCGGTTCTTCCACTCCTCAAAATAAGCTTTTGTTGCAAAGATACACTTCCCATTCGACTCGAATCTATTCCCGCCGAGTTTGTTCTTTCTTTATTAAATTTCTAAACAGAAAATAGTAGCCGCGAGTCAAATCCGGAGAATATGTCGCAACAACTCGAAATTTAATCACTTATTTGCCCCGTGGAAACTTCACAATTGTGTTTCTTTTTTTTTCACGGAAAACGTTCACAAGGTGTGCAGATGTACGCAGTGTCATTCGCATTGAATACCTTAAATAGAGTAAAACAATAACTGGTAAATATTAGGATGGTTGCTTAGAAATCCATAGGTTGTTCAATAGATAGCTATGGTGATCGATATCTTGGTAAATCATCGATCAAAGAATTTATGATTTATGCACCTTGTGTTTTGTTGGATCCATTCAGTTGAAAATTAATGGGAAGTAAAAATGGAAGTGAACAAAGAGAAAATTCGTTACATTTTACAGTTCGCTTTGATAAAGATGAAAATATAAGCTAGGCGGCTGAAATTGTGACCGCTGTTTGTTACGATACTGTGACAACTAATTATAAGCAAATTTTGATTTCGTCGATTCCGCACAGATATTATTAGTGTTAAACATTCACCCTTAGTAGACAGGCTCGTCGAAGAAAATGTCGACGTAATAAAAAAAGCTGCATTCAAAAAGGAGCTCGAACTTTAAAAAATAGTAATGGCTTGAATTGCCCTATGCCTTTCTCAAACGGAATGAAATTGCCAAATTTCTTAAATGGATGGGGATGAGAAATGGGTCACATACGGCAACATTGATCGTTGTCAAAAAGCGGTAAAGCAGCTCAAACTGTGGCCACAACAGCCAGGAAGTTTTGCGTAACTGAAAAGGAAGGAAGATTTTTTTTTTAATTGTCCTCGTAAGATTTTTTTAAAGATTTATTAACTTTACTTTGCATTTATGTTTATAATTTTACTACATATTTAATAAAAAGTAATTTATGCATAAATTAGTCCAAGTATGAATGAATAATGAATATCTGTATTTATATTTTACTAACCTATTTCTTAATAGACATACATACATACATACTCACATACATACATACTCACATACATACATACATACGTACTTGTATTTTTGATGATATTTTTCTTTCCAATCATTTATACTTAATTTTACTTTATACTCATTCGTACTGCTTTGTTTTGAGTTTGAAATAAAAAAAATAAAAAAGCAATAAAACAAAGAAAAACACACAAACACTCACTTAAAATAGGAAAAATATTTCATTTAAATAAAATAAATTAAAAATATATTATACACTTGTGCTAACAACTATGTACAGTATTATATTGATTATAACTACTACATGAAAATTTTAAGAAATTCAAAGTGTCTTATACACCATACACCCGTTAGACGTTGCAATCTGGTTGTACGTCGAAATGGATTAAACAAATTCCACGTTATAATTTTTGCAGCCAACTTCTTAATTATCTTTATTTACAAATTACATACTTCCTTATACGCACATGTGCTATTTACCCATAACATTTTATTATTAAAATGCAATTTTTAATTGGGGAATGAACTACTATAATTTACTGGATGCTCAACCCAGATCATCAACATAATTTTAATCATGTTTTTAAAAGCTCGTACAGAATCTATATCTATACATATAATAAAACAGTAATTCATGTTCTGTCTGTCTGTCTTTTTCTTTGTGTTTGCATCACGTAAAAACTACTGGATGGATTTTAACAAAATTTTATAAGGAGGTACACTATTATCCTGATTCGAATATAAGATACAGTGAAAGTACGCCGACTTTTTTTTACCGATTTAAAAGTACTGCATACTTTGAGCCCTTAATTTCGAAAGTGGTATAAGTCAGCTTTTTCATACTAAATCCTAATAAAATGACATAATCTCGAGGAATTCGCAGTATGCAATGAAAATTAAATTGATAAATTGAGTTTATTTTTTGGTTGGTAAACAAAATACAGATACTGTATATTTGAATAGTGGTATAAGTCAGTCTGTTTTCAAAGTTTGGAAAAATAATTATTAGTAATTTTGTTGTGTCTTCAGATAGCGGTTCAGGTATGACCTATTTATAGTTAATTGTAGGCACTATAAGGCGAAGAAGTATAATAGAATTTTGTAAAAAGAACAAATGGCTCAGAAAGATTTCATTTCGACGAAACAACTGGGAGAATTCACGACTAATAGAAAGAGACATACCAATGGAGAATCTGTGTCTTGGCTCAAAATACAAGGGATCATATTTCTAAAATATGCTCCATAAAAGATGTTTTATAAAACTTCTTTGGATGACTATTTCGAATTCAAAGTGTTACTTACAGCTTTCATCTAAAAAGGAAGTCCAATAATATTCGAAAGTGTTGATTTGCTTCCGTTATACACAACCATTAGACCAATAGCAAAAGAAAAATGTAAAGATATGATGGATTTACTTCCCTGTATCCCACCAATTTTTCACAAACATTTTATTTCCCAAAATACTATAATAAAATTACTTAGTTACAATGTCATAAGCTTAAATAAAATGTTAATTTATAATAACAATTTTTCATTTCCAGTCTGTCTTTTACAGAGCTTTACAACAATTTGTAAAATTTTAGAATTTTATCCAGGGATGGGTACCTTTATATAAAGCAAATACGTACATAAGAGTCTTAAAATTTGCTGTTGATTACTTACAAAGCAAAATCGAACAAAATATTGCCAGGCCACACACAAAATGTGTACACAGCTGGTATTTAAATATTAACAAAAAATATCAACAAACAACGTTTTAATTTTTCTCTTTAAAATTCCTACCCAAAGGGTGAAAAAAAGTTTAAAAGTAATGAGGATCCCCTTACAATAAAGGTGTTTTTCACATGAATTTTATAAAATATTCTTTGAAAGCTCTTCTTTATAAGAAATACACAATAGTTTTATACGAAACAGCAAAAACATTACTGGTCTAATTTGTTACAATAGTGAATGAAATAAACAGCAAAGAACATCGCTAAACCTGTATTGGTGTTGTTGACGATCTTTATAGAAATACCTCATGCAAACATTCATAAAAAAAAACATAAAGTTAGTAAAACATACACCATGCACATTTATACAAGTATAAAATAACCATGCCCTCTCGTCAGCAGTAATGTACACACATACATACATACATATATACATCACTACAGCAGCCAGCAGAGATATACACATGGGTCACGTCTAGGAATCGAGTTATATCGATTTGAAGTTAGTAACTATCATATAGGGAAAATTGTCATCCTTGGTGGTCTTTTTTTTTTTGACATAACTCGAGAACCACTAGTCCGATTTTGCTGAAACAAATTAGGAATTACAATTCCTTTAATCTGTTCAGACAACGTTTCGCTACATAAGCAACAGTTATAAATAAATGTATGAAGAAAAAAACTGTTTTTGCCTAAAAAATTTAATTTTTTTATTTTTAATTCATAAAAACTCCAAAACGGTAAAAAAAAAGTGTCAAGTTCTATTACTTTCACGTAAAGTCACATAACCTTTAAACATAATGAGACATAGAAAGTAATAGAACTTGACACTTTTTTACCGTTTTGGATTTTTTATGAATTAAAAATAAAAAAATTAAATTTTTTAGGCAAAAACAGTTTATTTCTTCATACATTTATTTATAACTGCGAAACTGTTGCTTATGCAACAGCATTGTTATTCCTTCCCATTTTGCTTTGATATTAAGAGAAGTCGTACCTTTACGAAAACCTATTGTAAAGAAAGGATTTTTTCGAAACTTCCACAAGTTTTTGAAACTGATTTATATTCGGTACCATATTATTATTCAAATTTTTTCCCTTTCACTTTCTTATTCGTAAATAAATCGATAACAATATCATCGTCGCATTTTCTTATAGAATGTCAAATATAAACAAACACTTATCCATAATGATTAAGAAGAACACTTCGTGTGCGAGTCTAATTCCCACTTGAAGGATTTATTTTCTTTTCACACTTGGTCAGCTTCTTCGACAAAAAATTTGAAAACATAATTTTAAGTGCTTTTAATAAACAAGGTCGTTTTGTTTCTTTTACTATTTGCCGTAAAATCGATCTTTTTGTAGCGCATATACAGTGTGTTGCAAAAGTAAGTCAATGTTAAGAATGTTTGTTTTACTTCATGACTATCAGTACCTTCGACATCGTTATCGTTCTGACAATATTTTTTCGAATTCGCCTTTTGCACTTATTTTTACAGTGCTGAATATATTTCCTTTATGTAGAGATACCCATCCCTAAATAATTGCTCAGGATGTTGCAACATAGGTTTTATATATAATGTCTAAAATTTCCAGTTTACAAAAATAAACGGTGCTGTGCCAAGAATGCAATAAAAAAGTGTTCTTATACATTTAATACGTATTCTATACAGATATTCGGACTTTTTTAAGAAATATGGTTACTGTTTCCAAACCCTTCTATCTCAGGGAATCAAACCTGGTGGAATAGGAAGACAATAGATCATATTAACGGAACGTGTTCACACTTGTTTCAAAAAGTATTTACGAACGAATATTGTTAAAATGTGATCAAAAGTGTCAATATTAACTTTTGGAGTTTGATTTCTTTGACTTAATTTTTATTTAGTCAAAGAAATTTCTTAATATGCCTTTTTTAGCGTTAACTATGTAGGTCTCTACGATGTGAAATGTTAATACATTCGGGGAGCCGTTTAGAAATCACAGATTTTATTCCATTTTTGTTTGGCCAAATGCTCCACTGTGCATTACTAGGCATCATTATTCTCACAATGTTTCTTTTACTTTTCATTTAAGAAATTAACCAGAGACGTGCAAAGCAGATACTAAATTCTCAATAAATTAAGTAATACATAATTATAATTTTGGTCCAAAAAAAAAATTCATGGCCTTGAGTAAAAGAAATCAACATTCCCGACATTTGTGTCCTAATAGTAAAAGCCGAACCAGTTTTAAATTGTAAAATATTTTAAAATATCATCATAGCATTGAAAATATTGTTGGTAAACACACAATTGCTTTTAAAAGAATGTTTAAATACATTGTGTAATAAAGTGATTTCACTTTATTAAGGATTTTTTGTATTATTGAGTTTTTTTAATTATTACTGGTTCGAACAAGGCTGATTTAACGCCAGTGTTCGCCCTCAGTATTGCTAGCCGCAGTAGTCCACAAAGGTCTTCCTGCTTCTTAGCAATTATTTATTTATTTAGTTAATATTTATGTACTCTTTCTTGTTAGCCGCAGTAGTCCAATTGGTCTTCCTGCTTCTTAACAATATAAAAATGAAAATCAAGCGCTTTGTTTATAAACGATGTTTATTGATTGAATGTCGCATGAAGAGTGAGTAAATTTAGTTATACAATGAGCTTAGCTACTAACTAGTCACAGCATACAAGTCGTCTAGTATACAGCGATAACGAATATTACAAAAACAAAACAATGGTTAATAACAAGAGAGTGAGTGATATTCGTGAGCGCTGTTATTTTCCTATGCCTACTGTGTTTACTAACATTAGTATTTGTACGTTTATTTTGAATATAACATAACAATCTTTACATAAATGAATGAAATGTTAAAATAAAATAGAGTTTGAATATAGCATAAGAATATACATTTTGTAGCATTTATGTTTATATGTGTGGTTGAACTAAAATAAAGTTATTTAACAGAATGAAATTTAAAGATCAAATAGCATACGGATACATGTGTAAATATAAATGTTATTAGTAAATGTATTAATAAATGCTATTAATAAAGGTAGTTTTTAAGTATTTAATATAAATATAATTTAGTCTGCTACAACCTCCCCCTATGGTGCATTAATCGTCCCGATAATGCAACCAGGATATCAGTTTCTTGCGTTATTCTTCAGCCGCAATGATCTTCTTAGGGTTGTATGTTGTTGATTGTTGGTTGTTTGTTCTTTTGTTGTTTGGTTGTTAAGTTGTTGCTCTATTGGTCTGTTGGAATGTTGAGCTAGTTGGTTGTTGGGTTGTTGTGCAATTTGGTTGTTGGGTTGTTGTGCAATTTGGTTGTTGGGTTGTTGTTTATTGCTCGGACGACCTCGTTTTCGAATTGGATAAATTGGAGTTTCGGATTCGCCTTCATATGGAGTTAAAGCAGACACATGTAGTGTTGCTAGTGGTATGTTTGGGGTGTTAACTGCAGCAATGGTGAAGCAAGATGAACCTTTAACATCTGTGACTACATATGGACCATCTCTTCGTGGTGTAAACTTTGATGTTATTCCATCTTTTGCTTTACTTAGTATATGCGTTGCTACTAGCACCTTGTCACCAATCTTTATATCGTATGAGGGCTTTCGTTTTTGATCGGCAAAAATCTTGTTACGGTCCTGCATCTTATATTGAGCATCTTTGGCGATTTCAAGAGTATCTGCTAGTTTCAATAGGTGAGGAGTTATTTGAGGGATAAAGTTTTCAGCTTTTACTATAGCTTTGAAATCGTAATTTACTTCAGTTGGTGTTCTAAGTTCACGACCAAATGTCAGGAAAGCTGCAGAATAGCCTGTACTATCACACTTCGCTGTATTCATAGCAAATTTAATAGCGGGTAACATTAAGTTCCATTTGGTGTGATCTTTTCCAACACAAATTGATAGTTGGGTTTTTAAGTCTCGATTTTTTCTTTCCACGGGATTAGCTTCTGGATGATATATAGCGGTAAATGTTTGTTTAATTCCCAAACAAAATGTTAATTTTTGCATTAATGCAGAAATGAATTGAGTACCATTATCACTGTGTAGCCTGCGCGGTATTCCATATCTAAGAATGATTTCATTTAGAAGTGTCAATGCACAGTTTTCGGCAGTTGCTTCTTTTAATGCAAAGAGTTCCACCCATCTGCTGCAAATATCCTCTATAATTAGAATCCATTGATATCCTTCTGAGGTTTGAGGCAAAGGGCCAAAAAGATCTATCGCTACTATTTCAAACCTTTTGTTGCTACTTAATGTTTGTAACAATCCACATGGCTTCATGTTTTTTGGTTTGTATTTTTGGCATTCCTCGCATGATCTCACATATTTTGATATGTCGGTTCTTATACCTGACCAATAAAATAATGGCGTGATTCGGCTTGTTGTTTTGTCTATTCCATAATGTCCAGACATCGGGTCGTTATGATACTTAAAAAGTATTTGTTGACGGTGTGATTTTGGTATTACCAATTGACCATTTTCAGAATCTTGGTCCGAATTATATTTGTATAGTATACCATCAATCATAATGTAACCACGATTTGTATGTCTTGTGACGTTTTCATCATTGTTTTCAAAAGATAAGATAATATTTTTAAGCTCGTCATCTTCTAACTGGGCTTTACGAAACTCTTCAAGACCCTCTCTAGGAAAATCGATTTCTACTGCATAACAGTCACAAGATTCGACACATACTTTATTAATACACGGTGGTCGTGACAGCATATCGGCTACAATGTTTTGTTTTCCAGGTGTGTAATTAAATGTTAGATTAAAACTTTGTAGTAGTAGTGACCATCTAGCTAACCTTCCTGTAGGGGATTTTAAAGCAAAGAGCCATTTTAGTGGTTGATGATCCGTATAAATGGTAACTTTCGATCCTTCAATATATCCTCTGAATTTTTGAACAGCCCATACCACAGCTAATGCTTCACGTTCCGTGGTGGAATAGTTTCGTTCTGCTTGGTTTAAAAGTCGGCTTGCATATTCGATAGGGTGTTCAGAGCTTTTCTCCCCCTGCAATAATACAGTTCCGATCGCATACTTGCTCGCATCAGTTCTTATGAAAAATGGTTCATTTTCTTTAACTTGTTGAAGAACGGGAGCAGTTGTTAATTTTTGCTTTAATTTTAAAAATGATTCGTTTTCGGTTTCTGCCCACTTCCATACTGCATTCTTTTTTGTAAGGTTTGACAAAGGCTTTGCAACTTCCGCAAAATTTGGTATAAACCTCCTAAACCATGAGCAGGTCTGTAGAAATGACATTAATTGCTTCAGATTTTTAGGTGGTGGTCGTTCTAAAATTGCCGAAGTCTTTTCAGGATCAATTTCGATTCCATTTTTTGTTAAAATATGGCCTAAGTATTTTACTTTAGGTTTGCAAAAATAGCATTTTTCTTTGTTAAGATGAAATCCGATTGTTTTAAGTTTATTGAAGGTAATTTCAAGATCTTTGAGGTGACCTTCAAAACTTTCAGAGCAAATAATAATATCATCTAGATAAGCCAGTATTAGGACGTTTGGAATACTAGATTTTATCTTATCGATGACCCTTTGAAATGTTGCTGGAGCATTTTTGAGCCCGAACGGCATTCTATTAAAAACATATATTCCAAAAGGGGTTGTAAATGCTGTTTTAAGTTTATCATCCTGATTCATCTCAATTTGCCAGTACCCAGATTTTAAATCAATTGTAGTCATATAGGGTGTAGTTTTAGCAGCATGTAAAAGATCTTCCATTCTCGGCAAAGGATAAGTATCAGTTACAGTTATAGAGTTAAGTTTTCGATAATCCACACAGAGTCGAATAGAGTTATCTTTTTTTGGTATTAACACGACCGGGAAAGCCCAAGGAGATTCTTTTTCCTCTATGATGCCTTTCGATAACATACTGTCTAATTCCAGTTTTAATTTTCCTTTCATTGCTGGTGAAATTCTGTAGGGTGGGTTTGTTATGGGAGCGTTATTTCCAGTATCAATTTTGTGCTTTATACCTTTTATAGGTGAGCAAATATTCTGAAATATGTCGTCATACGATTTTAGAAGTTGTAATAATTTTCCTTTTTGAAATTCATCTAAATGAGAGTTTTCATTCTCACATATGTTGAAATCGATTGCGTTCAATTCAAACGCTTTTATTGGAGATTCTGTAATTGTTCGCTTTCTCTTCATTGGAGGAAATAAATTAGTATCCTTTCCATTTGAAAGTTCAAAATTCTGAGGTAGCGAATCTTCAAAAATCTTTAAAATTCCTCTTGGCGAATAATCGTTTTGTGGTGAATAAAGTGATTTTAATGTCAGTGTATTTTCTGGATTATTTTTGTTATTAGATTCAAACCAAGACACAAAATCAATAGTACTATTGTTATTCGATGAACTTGGTTTACTATTTTCGACGTTTGTTTGGTTAAGATTAATGTTATCTTTAACCTTTGATGGTTTAATTTTGAACTCAAAAATTGTTTGCGGTTCATCCTTAAAGTGCCATGTTCTCTGAGCTAAATCCATTACAATACCGGCTTGTTCTAAGAAATCAATACCGAGTAAAGTTCTATTATCCTTGGCTTTTGGTAGGCAAATAAAACGAATTCGTTTATACCTCTTGCCAATTATTATATCAACTATGGTTGAATAAACTTTCTCTTTACGAGTAATTCCATCTGCTAGGGTTATTTCCGCAAACACTGATTGGAATTTAACTTCTCTTTCTACGAGTTTTTTGTATAAAAAGTATCCAGCTATGCTTGTTCTGGCCGCTGTATCTAGATATGCCTCACCTTTTAACCCATTTACATTAATTTCTACAGTGGGCACATTTCTGCCAACCAAACTTGTTTGGATGCTGTTGAAATCCATTAATTTGGGGCTTTCCGCAACTGTTTTATAATTACATGTAGGACAGTTAGATCTGTAGAAACCTACTGCTCCACAACCATAGCAATTTAGATTATTTTGCTCAGGTTTTTTCTTTTTCTCCAACTCGAGACGTTTGTAGCATACGTCTGCTGTATGATTTTTCTTTCTGCAGAAAGAGCATTTAGCATTGCTATTTTCTTTAACATCCGTGTGATTCCTATAAGTTTCTGGTTTATTTTCAATTTTAAACAACTCAATATCACGAGCTTTTGAAAGAAGGTCTTGAAACGTCTCGACACTAGCTCTAGGAATTCTCTCGCGTAATTGTACATTTAAAAGAGAAAATATCATATTTATTACTATGCTTTCTGGAAGCTTTTCTTTAAGTTGTGCGAATAGACGTCGTTTTCTACAAATGAAGCTATCAGTCGACTCAAATGATTTTTGTTTATCTTGAAAAATCTCTGAATATATCCTCCAGTCTGGCTTAGGAGGGGAAAATGCGTTCCGTAGGAGCTCAATCGCTTCCTCAAAATTTCTGGCTTCGTGCTGCACGCCTTGCCACCAAGATGATGCATAACCTTCAAACAACAAAGGCAAGCTTGTTAGGGCCATTGAGTCAGAAATACGTTCAGCATCCTTATAAACCAAAATTGTGGCTATAAAGTCTTCCACCTTTGAAGAACTACGACCACCATTAAAGCGAATACTACATGAACCAAAATTGGTTCTTACCTCCTGACGAACTTGCAGCGATCCTATAAGATCAGAAAACTGACGTTCTGTCAACTGTATACCCATCGAGCCACTGCCTTGGGGATTCTGGTTTAAATTACTTGCAACGGGAACAGAAACACTTTGCCTATTACTAGTTATAGCGGTCGGCCTACTTGTAGATGAAGCAGTCGAATTTGCAGCATTAGGGACTGGATTGGGATTTGGCAAATCAGCATTAGGAATCGAGCTTTGGGAATTCATAGTAGTTCTTGGCATTCTTAAAATTGCTTTCCAAAACGTTACTTTGAACCCTCTAAATGATCTCCTTTAATTTTAAAAACCTTACTCTAAACCCTCTAAATAGTCTCCTTTAATTTAAAACTGCTTGTTTTCTTTTTGTTTTATAAAACTGTTAATTATTTTGCCCTTTTTATTTTGTAGAATGTGGTTGCGAAAACAAGTTACTTACAGCAACAACGCATATACTTGAGATGAGTGCCTAACAACAGTATGAACAAAAAATATTTTATATACAGCCACAAACAACCGTTAGTTAATAACTGTACTGCAAAGCTTCACCAAATACTCCGCAGAACAACAAAACAACAATACAGCTATCTGTTTCAGGTTGATGGTTAATCAAAAATTTTTCTTCAATTTTATTGAAGCTTTACGTTGGGCGCCAGTTGTAATAAAGTGATTTCACTTTATTAAGGATTTTTTGTATTATTGAGTTTTTTTAATTATTACTGGTTCGAACAAGGCTGATTTAACGCCAGTGTTCGCCCTCAGTATTGCTAGCCGCAGTAGTCCACAAAGGTCTTCCTGCTTCTTAGCAATTATTTATTTATTTAGTTAATATTTATGTACTCTTTCTTGTTAGCCGCAGTAGTCCAATTGGTCTTCCTGCTTCTTAACAATATAAAAATGAAAATCAAGCGCTTTGTTTATAAACGATGTTTATTGATTGAATGTCGCATGAAGAGTGAGTAAATTTAGTTATACAATGAGCTTAGCTACTAACTAGTCACAGCATACAAGTCGTCTAGTATACAGCGATAACGAATATTACAAAAACAAAACAATGGTTAATAACAAGAGAGTGAGTGATATTCGTGAGCGCTGTTATTTTCCTATGCCTACTGTGTTTACTAACATTAGTATTTGTACGTTTATTTTGAATATAACATAACAATCTTTACATAAATGAATGAAATGTTAAAATAAAATAGAGTTTGAATATAGCATAAGAATATACATTTTGTAGCATTTATGTTTATATGTGTGGTTGAACTAAAATAAAGTTATTTAACAGAATGAAATTTAAAGATCAAATAGCATACGGATACATGTGTAAATATAAATGTTATTAGTAAATGTATTAATAAATGCTATTAATAAAGGTAGTTTTTAAGTATTTAATATAAATATAATTTAGTCTGCTACAATTGTTTATAAATAATGTTTGCAATTACTAGTGAAAAGTAATTTATCATCCCTATTGCTTTTTCCAACTCTGTTTTAGAATCATTGTAAATTTGTGTGTTAGTAAATTTTTAAATACATATATACTTACATACCTGTACGAACGTCACTACTGTTTTTATGTTTTCGTCGCCGCTGCCTTTCTTTGTGGATGGTGTTGCAAATGTATTCTTAATTTTTTTTCTTTATATTTTTGTAATGCTTTATATTTATTTTTTTTTTGTTGCTGTAATGTAATTTTTATTTCCTACATTAAAAATAAAAAAGCTTTTTTATCTTTTAGCTGACGTCTATTTCAAAACTCGAGATTCCCACCACAACTATTGCCACTAATTTCACATTTTTTTTCTTGCGCTCATTCTCATCCTTTTATTTTAAGTTGTTGATTTAAGGGTTTTATTTATGTTTTCAACACCAAACACTCATATATTTAACAAACCATTCAGACTCTTATGAAAGCTTCCCAACCGTACTGCTTCCGTGTATCCTAAGGTGTACGTGAAAACAAAATAAAACATAAACCTTTTTTTAATTTCCGTAGGCATACACTGAAGCTAGAGATTAGGCTTGTTGAATCCACAATCATTAGAAACTCGTTAACGATTTCTATAACAGTTGTTAGTCAGTACCTATCAAATGAGTTATGTCCCAGCGGCAAAATTTTGGGATTTTGTTCGTGCGAACGCTGGCAGTGGCATAGTAAATGTTCGATCGTTTTTAATTGTTACCGCTATTTTTAAACCCATTATTTCTTTAAGTCCTATACAGTTCAAATGTGCTTGTAAGTTTGATTGGCCTGCTTAAATATTATTTTGTAGTGGAGATTACGAAGCAGGCCACTAGCCTTATGGGTCCCTCGACCCTTTCGTTTCTCAGTGATTTCTGGTATGCGATTATTAATATACGAGTAGCTTACTTTCATTGAGTCTCGTGTTGTCACACTGCTGCCTGTAGTGATTTCAAACTGTCGACTCTCGATTGTAGTGATTTCAGAATGGCGGCTGATGAATGTCGAACTTTTTCCTCATCACAAAGTCTCTCGTAATTGCTAACATTTGTCTATGTTTAAGGTCCCCATAGCATCCACATATATTATGTATCTGCCTGAGTCAGCCAGTGTTGTAGATATTTACACAAAATGTGCGCTACCGTCTCAGCTGAAAGTACCGTCTTATTTCGATTCTAAGCTAGGCCAAATGATACTTGAAGTTTTTATGATATTTCACTATTGTGACATGTCACTAAAACCCCAAACGAAAGAAAGAAATCTTTAATGAGCGAAGCATATTTTTTATTATGCCGTTACTAGCGAATTATGGAAGCTATTTGATTAATCCCCATTTTATCTTGGAAATCTTCGTCTTCTTAGCGTTATGGGTCACCAGCCACCGAGAATTGTCAGGGGCCAGAAACTGTAAAATTATGGTTATGGGAGTACCGTTGCTGTACGTGTTTGCAGTTGTAGGACAGCATAATCCTCCGCCAAAAGCTCTTTGTAATTTAGACTGTCTCGACCTCCTGAAATAAAAGAGAATTGAACATGGTCCTGGCGGCCATAAAGCTAACATTGATACCTATGTGTTAAGGGCCCATTATGAGCATTTATATTTTATGTGATCAATCGTTTAACATTTTAACCACTTGGGAACTTAATTTTTTATATGAAAATTTGAATGAGTTTAAACCTAAACAAACTAATAGATTTAAAAAAATCGCAACTCGTAATAATACTTACTATGAATATGCATGTATGTATGTACATGTATATACATACATACATACATATATATTTCTCGATAACTTCTGTCGATAATTTAACCTTGTTTTTAATCAAAACACTGTAACAAACAACATCAGGGGACAAATTGCAGCATTCTAATTCGTTAGAAATTTTCAATAAAAATTTCTTGTAATTCTAATGCAATTGTTTTTTCACGCAAACCTTCCTTACTCTCGTATTTTCTTATTTTTATTTCCTCTTCTTTTGTCTTTAAAGAAAAGTGGTGTTGCTTTCTTCCACATTCTTAATAGTGATGAAGAGGAGTCATGTATGGGGTTTGTGTCTGCTGCTGGTTTTCCTGAGCTGCATTGAAAATATATTTCTTTCAAGGAGGAATCTTTTTAATTGCTTAAAGCAAAAAAAATGCAGTGCCGTATCCCTCCCCATCAATCCTTAAATCTTTTTAGACTAAAGTTTTCAAAATTTTATTTGTTTTATATTTTTACAAATCTTTGATTTTTTACTTATTTTTTATCTTTACAACTCCTCATTCCTTATCTTTTTTATTATTTTGTTTTTTTTTTTTATAAATGTCTACGCTCCTGTTGTTAGATATGATTTGATGTTGTTGTTTTCATGATTAATGTTGTTGTTGGTTGGTTGGTGTTGATGTTGATGTTGATGGGAATGTGTGTCTAGCAGCAACGTGTGCGCTTTAATCACTTGACTGGAATGTTTTTCTATCTTTTGTTTTTATTTTTAATTTTATATTTTCCGCTTTTTCTTTATTTCAAATTCTGGAGTCTGTGCTAAAGTCGTTTTATTTTATTTTATTTTTTATTACTTATTGTTTTAAAGTTCTTGTACATTCTACAAAAAAGCTTTAAGATGTATCTCCTCAAATGGTGTTTATGATAGATATTATCATTATCATTATTGTTGTTGTTTTATTTTGGCAGTGTTGCTTTTTATTGCCTTCTTTGTCGAGATTTCAAAAATCTATAAGGGTCACTACTAGCAAAGAAAAACAACTAACTGCAAATACTTACTGATGGCGATAACATAGTCAAGGTGTGAGATGGACAAATCCAAACATGCAAATTTAAATACATAAATATCAAACCTTTGAACTTATAGTCCTGCTTTTTTTATTGATAAAAATTATGTTGCGAGGGTAATTTAGTATATCTTTACAAACGCTCATCGGAAGCACTTAGAATTTAAAATCATATTGGTTTCTTAAAATTGTCAAGTTTAAGAAAAAGGACGCAAAATTTAACGTCATTCAGTTTTTGAGCAAACGATTGTTTAAATCAAATTTAGGTTTATTTGAAAAATGCCAAAAAACATCTATATTATAGTTGGGTGAAATGCGTGGAACATCGTTAAAGACTAATGCCCTTCAAGTCTACTTTAAAAAATAAACGAGTACAAAATCACACGATCCCTGAGTTCAATTTTCATCACTGAAACGAAAGAGTTTATGAGCAGAAATTGTCTCATGAAGTAGTTGAATGGTTGAACTGCTCTGTGTTGTAGAAACGACATCATCATTTGCAGTTACTGCTTGATCAGTTTTATTTTGTAAGAAATGTCCATGAAAGCATGCCAAATGTGCCCCATAAGGTACCAGAAGAATTCCAAACACAATCCAAATATATTCACCCCTATTCCATTTGGCGTCCTCGACATCGTCGTCACTTTTGGGGTGACATCACTTTGTATCGACGTCGTCATCAATTCGATTTTAATTTGGTATTCCCTAATAGTATTATGACGACGTCGACGGGTTATCGACAATTTGAGTCAAATAAAATACACATAGTTTATTATTTTATTTTGTTTGCCATTTGTTATTGACAATTTGGAAAACTAAAATATAAATGAATTTAAGAAAATGTTTTTCCTAACCGATTCGGATTCCAGTGAGGAAGATTGCAAAAAAAAAATCTGTACATTCAGAGACGATTAATCAGCAGTCTGATACATACATACATATTTCAATTACCGGATGAAAAGTAAGCAAAAAACGCACTTTTTTTGCATGAATTGCCTGTTATGTTATAATAGGTTCCAAAACTAATTTAGGTTGAATATACCAGCATTCAGGCATGTGCTAGAAGCAGTGTCAGCAAATTGCAGCAGATTTGCTACAGTCCTCTTCAAGGGGCCTAAGTATAAATTGTTTAATAATTCCCCCCCTCAGTAGCCTCAGATTCACATCCACACCTTTTGCCATCCATCCTGCGGTTTTGCAACAGCAAAACCATCCCACAACTATTTAAAATTATTTAGGGTGCATCGTTTTTGGAAGCCTCTTGCAAGGAAAGGATTTGTTTCCATTTCTTCCAATAATTTTCCGAATTGGTTTGAAATTGTTATATTATTTTTTTCTATTATTAATTTTTTTTTTCAAATATTTTATATAAACCAAGATGGCAAAATCAAATAGTCGTCGACACAACATAATTTCTCGACGTAACATTTTCTTACAAAATACCAAATAACAGTCATCGATAAATGTTCATGTCGACAAAGGGAATACCAATTTAAGCCGTCGACGCCAAATATAATAGTGGTGATTATGTAAACGTGGTTCATTTTATCTATGGCAGTACCGACCACATTGTATGGGTTTAACCTGAAGCTAATCCATGTCATTACCTCATTGTAGCAGCTACATAAGAAATGAGACGATCAGTGCATTACATAGGACCAATTTAGCTATAGAAGACTACGTAACCTAAGGATGTTTGTCTTCAGCCCAATACTGACACTTTGTGCATGCATTTGTATTTCGACAGTCACATGTTAGATTTCTGAACCCCAAATGCGCTACTTTTAACGATTTATAAAACGAAAAAGAGAAATAGTTTTCTTGTGTAATAATTCATTTTTACTTAGCCTAAACTTTAAGCTAATAATCTTTTTTTTTTGTTTCGTAATTTTTTATTTATTGTATCTTCAATATAATTGAACTATCAATAATTACTCATATCTTAAGTCTAAAAATAAAAATATACATGTTAAGTCCAACCAGTGCTGGACAAAAAAAATGTATGTTTCACGGTTACTGTAATTTGCGGGTTATCCCTCTGATGTACGGATGAGAGAAGCAGTGTCCCTCCTTCTTAGTCGAATGTGACCAGGTTCATTTAGTATGTTACGGGCCAGTGGATTAGGATGAGTTTCAAGCTTCTTTAAATACCTTATGGCAAGTTTCGCTATTTCTGCTTTAACTGATGGCACGTTTAGATCTTTATGGATGTTCGAGTTTTTTATATACCAAGGAGCAGATGTAATCATACGAAGAATCTTGTTTTGGCGCCTTTGAATTTATTCTACGTTGGTAGCTGAGGCAGTGCCCCATAATTGAATTCCATAACACCATAATGGTTTTAGAATTGACTTGTATAATAAATGTTTGCAATCTAAAGCTAGAGTAGAATTTCTGCCAGTAAGCCAGTTTAGTTGGACTGCTTTTAACTTCATTTGTGTTTACTTTGTTTCTATGTGCCGTTTCCAAGTACGGCGCCGGTCAAGATGTATATCGAGATATTTAACGTCTGAAAGCTAAGGTATCGTTTGGTTATTTATCAGAATAGGGGGGCAAGATTCTCTACGCAGTGTGAAAGTTATGTGAGTACATTTTTGTTCATTCACTTTTATTCTCCATTTCTTCAACCATTTTTCTAAATTGGATATGTGGTCTTGTAAATATCGTGATGCTACTTCGGGTCTTTCGTGAATGCTCAAAAAAGCTGTGTCGTCAGCAAATGTCGATGTGGGAACTCGGTTACTAGTTGGCATGTCTGAAGTATACAATAAGTATAAAAAGGGCCCCAATATACTACCTTGGGGAACTCCGGCTTCGATTGGCTGGGGTGAGCTCAAAAAATCTCCTTCTTTCACAATAAATTTTCGTTCGTTTAAATAACTATCTAGCAGCTTATATAGGTTTACGGGCAAATTCAGTTTTAGCTTGTATATTAGGCCTTCATGCCATACCTTATCGAATGCTTGAGAAACGTCGATAAAAAGCGCAGAGCAGTATTTTCTCTCTTCAAATGTCTTCTTAACAACATTGACTAACCTGTGAGTTTGTTCGATCGTACTATGTTTTTTCCTGAAGCCGAATTGATGGTTTGGAATACATCCTTTGTCGCTTAGAATAGGGTTAAGCTTAGTTATTAACATCCTCTCAAACAGCTTTGACATATTTGACAAAAGGCTTATAGGTCTGTATGATTCAATTTTTGTGTGGTCTTTTCCTGGTTTAGGAATCATGGTAACCAAGGATACCTTCCACTCTGTGGGGAAGTACTCAAGACGTAAAATGGCATTAAAAATAAAAAGAACGATTCTGCGAGCTATACGGGGCAATTCAAATAACATCTTGTTACTGGTTTTGTCAACGCCAGGGGCTTTTTTGGTGTTTAAATCCGTTATTGCCTTTTCAATATCACCAAATTCAAATCTTATCGGTATTGCAGCACTAGCCTCGACAATTGGCAACTCAACTATATCAGTCGATATATTCGGGGTAAAAACCCTTTTCAAATGTCCAACAAATAAATTGCCTTTTTCGGAATCACTCCTTGCCCAGCCTCCAGATGTAGTTCGCAGGGGAGGCTTACGTAAGACTGGCCTTTAAAGAGTTCTACAAGCACGCCATAATGAATAATCTGATTGAGGAGTTGCGTCTAGGTCTCCCAAATAGTTTTTCAGGGATGCTACTCTTCTAGATTCCAGCATGTCTCTTAGCCGGTTCGTGCATTCCTTAAGTCTGCTTTTGAGTTTAGGAGATCTCTGTAATTGCCATTCTCTACGAATTTTTCTTTTTTCAGCCAAGAGTCTGCAGAATAAATTAGATTGTATCTAGCTAATTGTCGGGTTATTGTTGAATGTTGGTCAAAATCAATAAGACTCCGCTCTACGTCTTTAGGTGTTCTTAGCGGGATGTTTTCCGAACAATGAGTACTAAGATACTTTCTATATTTCGACCAATTAATGCTTGTGCTAGTCGTTGGTGATATGATGTTTTGTTTGTCCCATATATAGACGATAGTGGGTGAATGATCTGAGGATAATTCAAGCGACGCTTCATCTTTAATCATTTCTCTCGGAATACCCTTAAACACGCCAAAATCAATAACATCAGGTATTTTTTGTCGATCAGTAGGCCACTCGATATAACATTCAGACGCATTTTTGAAATTGTTTCAAACAAAATACGACCTTTTGGAGTTATTAGGCGTGATCCCCAAAACGTATGTTTAGCGTTGTAGTCGCCTGATGCTATGAAACAGGGACCTAGTGATTTGTAGAAGTCGCTATACTGACTTTCCGAAATTTGAAATCTAGGAGGTGAATAAATCGAAGAAATAACTAAGCTTTGATGAAATACTTCAAGACAGATATTTGTTGCTTGAAGGTAATTCTCACAAAAATCACGCAGTAAATAATGTTTGATTCGGGCCTTAATAAGTATTGCCGAGCCTCCACATGCTCTTCCATGGGGGTCCTTAGTGTCGCATATAATATAGCCATTGATTTTAAAAAGGCTATTTGTTGTTAAGTGTGTCTCGGAAATCAGCATGACATCAATTTGTTGGTTCTTGAGGAAGTATTCAAGTTCATTTTTATGTTGGCGTAAGCCGTTTGCGTTCCAGAAACATATTTTTAAACAGTTCATGGTTTGTTTAGTACCGCCTGCAACATCATAGATTGCATGCGTACCATTTCTTGTATCATGCTGCTCATAGAGCTCATAAAACTGTTTAACGAATGCACTAATGTCTCGATGCTTGCTTCGAGACGATTACAGTTACCAGATGATGGTTGTTCTTTAGGTTCTGGGTGCAAATGTGGTGTAGAATTAATAATCTTTTTGAGTTGTCAAAACTATACTGCACAAATGGTGGTAAGGTCAAATCGTGCGTATATTATGGGGTACCCTACATATATAAATTAAAATTAACCACTTTTTTTGATTACAAAAAAAAAAAAAAAAACGTAAAAAATTAAATCCCAGTTTAAAGAAGACAAAGTTGTGGGTAACTAACGACCTAAGGCAAGCGAACGCACATTGCGTGGTTCAGTAATTTTACATAAAAAGTAAGATTCAAAAATTTACAGCAAAATGAGTGCCGCTTTTGTTCACAATCAAGAGTAAACTGTATTGTGTAATTGACAGAATAGGCAGTTAAGAGCTTTTTCATCGCCGATACATAATTTTTATATGCAACTTGCAAATAAACAGAAGTCATGTACCTGGTGAATCCTCCCCGAAAGAGGTAAATACAGAAAAGTCGAACTGGTAAGATTGTGATGATCACGATGATTTGGAATATGCATGAAACTGTCAACGAATTGCAAAAAAAGCAATAAATTGTAAATAATATTTATCACTATTAGGACAGTTTTTATCTTATGGAGAAAATGTATTCACCTTAGCCTTTAGACTTTGTTTCCAGTGGTAAAAGAGTCCTGTCAAATAAGACGGGCATCTCTGCAATAGAAGTCTATTTTGTGGAGCTTCTGAAATCTTATGAAGCGGAGTGTTAAACAAAGTCAAATAAAGTCTTCCAAGTATAAGTGAGACTTTGATGAAAAAAAATGCACTTGAAGAAATTTATTTTTCTATGTTTTTCCCTCGTTAATGTTAAAAACTCTGTTTAAAACACTGTTATATTTTTTATAATTTGCAAAATAGTTTAACAAATATTTTAACAAACAAATTTTCATGTTTTGCGAATGTCTACTTAATTAACAATTATGATTATAACATTTTTCGTTTCTTTTCTTTTGTTTTAACAATCATCTTCTTTTGCAACTTGAAACGATAATTGCATTCAAATGTCAAAAGTTAATTTCGTTAGAACGTGACCATCGAAATTGCATTATTTATTTATGCAACACACTTCATTCGCACACACACACCTTTTCAAATACATATATACACACACACAATTGTATATTCACCTTTAACAATGCAGTTGTTATTATGCATTGACTTACGTATGCACTTGCTAAGTATGTATGTATGTATGTATGTATGTATATACAACAACTTTATTATATACATATGTACATACATTATAAACATTGTATTTACATATATACATAAATACATAAGTATATATGTACTTATGCCATGTAGTTGGTATTTGTTTTAACAATTTATTAATGTTTCAAGAATTTTAAACAAAGGAACAAACATTCTTTAGACTATATAAAAGTGTATATATGTATGTATGTATGTATGTATGTACATATATAATAATATTTACATTATGTACAACGACTTGAGTACTTACTGTATATACTTTGTAGTATATTATTTGATGTCATACTAAGTATGTACATGCATACATACATATTTAGTTGACAACGTTGTCACCAACGTTTCTTAGTCTTTTTGTTGTATTATTGTCTCGTTGTTGTGCTGTTTTGTTTTGTTTTTGATGATATTTTTTTTAATTTTTTCTTTTACATACTTGTAGGTACATATGTATGTAAGTATGTATAAAACCAGACATATAAAGTACATGTACATATGTATTTATATTTATATGTATATAACGTATACATATGTATATATGTATTTATATAAACACATACATAACTACTAGTATGTACAGGTTTGTTTATGTATTTTATTCACCCCATAGCAGCCACCTTTCTCACACTCTTTTCTTTTATATAGATGTACATATGTATGTACTATGTATGTACATATTTATGTTCAGACGTACGTTCGTTGGATTGAATGTCTGTATGTATTCATTCGATGAGTGTTGTATATATGTATGTATGTGTGTATGTATGTATGCATGTATGTATATACATTCATACTTGTGTATTTATATAATTGTGGTGTATGGGAGAGTATGAGTGAATAAATGAGTTTCTGTGTATGTGTAATGTTTTGCTGCACAACTGTACTTTTTTTTTTTTTTTTTTGTTGAGATAACCTTAGTTACCGAGTATTTGAATGGTTTTGCGTTGTTATCGCCGCAGATACATTTACTTCTTGTAGTTAAAAACTTTTTGTTTTTTTTCTTGACTTGTTATTGTTGATTTGTGTTTTTTAGTCAAAAGTGTTTTTTTATTAAAAAAAAAACGCAAAGCGAAACCAGATAAATTTGTTTTTTTTTTTTTTTCTAATATCAAAACAAGGTTACAATCTGCTATTTTATCGTTTCCATCTTAAATTGTTGTCGTGCTTTAATTTTATTACTAAAATTTCTTAATGATTTAATTTAAATTTTTACACTTTTAAAACCCAATCTTAATTACGCTTAATTTACATTTTTTCTTCAATAATATTTTTTATTGTCAAAATTATTTCACCTTAATTCATCAAATACAATATTTATGTAAATCCTGTTGAATAAAAGAACCAAACAAAAATTAAAGAAAACAAAACAAAAAACAGGAAAAACATAATGAACATTAATAACACACACCAACAACAACAACAATCGTAATATTGAACTTGTATAAAAAGCGTTTTTGTTTAAACCAACAACAACAATTTGTGCAAAATAAACAATTTATTTCATTCAATAAATAAAACGTTTTATTTTGCAGAGTTTTAAAAGAATGCTGTAATGATTATAGAAATTGGTTTGATTTGTAGAAGTTTTTAAAAGTCAATTATTTGACATGGAATATAAAAAGCTTTATAAGAACTTCTTTCCAACACCTCCTATCAAAACACATGGCACATTTACCAAATTATTTTGACTTTACAAGAGTTTGTTTAAAAAAGTGGGCGGAGCCACACCCATGAAAAAAACATTTTCAAAATATTTTTTAAACCTCACACACAAAATTTACTTATTCTCGCCCATACAAAATAAATATTAAACCGAGATTGGTCCATTGAAGCTCTACACGCAGTTACTCGTTCTTACAATATAAGATTATAATCATAATAAATCATTCAATGCAACATGTCTTTTATGGTGCCCTTTTATTTTTGTTATTATTATGTACCTTGTAGGGACATAAATACTGTTACATATATGTATATATTTTAGGCTATAAAATTAAAAATAAATAAGGTTTTTACACGAAATATGTTGTATTTATTTGTGGATATATATTGTACACAGAAATGAAATCTAATTCGAAATGTCCACCTTTGGCCTGCAAGCATAACTTAAGATGCACTGGCCATTTATGAGTAGCTGCACGCACCTCAGCCAGCGGAAAATTGGCCACAACACTAACTAATGCAGTCTTAATCGAGTCAATGTTGGGTTATGGGAATTTCCCTGAATTTGCAATCAAGAGGATTCAGATCAGAGCTGCCAGATGGCCTTTCTTCAGAGCAAATGAAATCAGTAAAATTGTTTCGAAGTCAGGTCTGCGTTGTTTTAGCTTTATGAGCCGGCGCAGAATCCTGCTGAAAAGTCCACCGCTAGTTTAGGAAAAGGAATTGGTTAAGTGGCTTCAGCACTGCTTCAAAGACAGATTCTTGGTAAATTTTGGCCTATGTTTTGACATCTTGTGCAGAGAAATGCTGCAGTCAACAAATGTCTAGTATGACGTTTGAAAGCTAAGCCTATAGTATCTTTTAGTAATTGAAATCTTTGACTTTTGCGTTTTATTCATCTCAGCGGACATGATTTTCTGCTTCCGGAGAGGATTTCCGCAAATTCTTGATGTAACAGCTTTGATGACTTGCTGCGTTCAAACTGTAGTTTTGTGGGGGCGGTTTAAACAATTTTATGCATCTTTAGATGAACATGCTATTAATCCTGAGCGGGCGGAGCGTTTTGAAAATATCGGCTTTTTTCATTCTACCCTTAAAAAGAATTATGAGAACGATACGGTTCTAAAAGCGATATGTTAACTCACTTGGCCGTCACACGCTAAAAAGTGAAAATGGGTATTTAAATACCCAACCGACCAAAATGAGTTCTAAATTTAACAATTTTCTCTATATTGAAATAATTTTTTTTGCCATAAATAAAAGGCGAATTTGTATTTTTTAAATTTATTTACAGAAAATTAGAGGTTCTTTAGACTTTGCAATTTTAGATTTATCTGGTGGTACACTTCTATGGTAATTCAAGAAGCATGGTGCTGGGTGCAAATTCGCCTGGCACTTCAAACATCCGTACTCTGTCTTGCCACAGCACTGCCGATTAAATGATTAACGTCCATTTGTGCTCCGGAAATCATAATCATACCTCCATTTTGCAGACTAAAGTTATCATTATCATCTCGCATACTTCCACTAAAATCAAATTGAGACATCTGGGGTTTTCTCATTTTTGCGACAAAGGCAGTTTCCATGCATTCACCATAGCCGCATCGAAAGCGTTTGTAACTAATGGCCAATACCATTTTTTGCACCGAACTCGAATGCGATAATTGTTCATGGCGTTATCGGAAAGGTCCACACCCCATTTATTTATTGTTCAAACTTGTAATTAAGCTTTAGGGACCATTTTGGTTTCATTTCCTTATCAATATTACGTCTCTTCTTACCAATCTTACAGCAGGTCACTCGAAAATCATCATTCTCGTTTTCAGCAGATAGTAAATCTTCATTGCATCTACTAAAGAAACGTAAAGGGACGTAAGTCTCAGCAATCTCCTGAGGGAGATTTTGGTCATCATTCAACACTTGTAAATTGTCATCCAACTCCTCCGTATCACTTATATTGTAGACGTTATCGGGTGGTAATACAACAACATCGTCTTCCCCATTGGACCAGCTATCGTCTTGTAATTCGGCAGTAGTACGAATTTTCTGGCGAAGGTTCATTTTTATATCGGTTATTTATAATTTTTTTTTCACTTAATTTCACCTGTTCACTTTGCTTTATAGCCCGTTCAGGCTGCCACGAAATTAAGTCATTTCGAGATTTTGGCCGAAATCAACTTGAAATTACGTAATTTCGCATACATTTTACCATTGCCCAAATTAACTCATTCTACTTAATTTCGTCGAAATTAACTTGAAATTACGATAGACAACGCTGGTTTTGTAGAAAAAACTACTTTTTTTGCAACCATGACCAGATTTACAACCCTGAAAGTCCGTTTTGTTTGCAAAAAATTTAAAAGCCAAATGAAATAATGGAAATATATACATAATTGTACATTAATTTTGTTGTAGTGTTGTTTTTAATATTCGTGTATATTTTAAATCAATGCGAAAGTGTTGTGCGAAAGCTTTTTGCAAAATAATTAAATTATACAAATGCAACTAAGCGTGATCAGCTGTTTGCGAAATTAACTCAAATGTCAAAAAGCCCAGTATGAACACTTTAGATTTCGTTCGTAATTTCAGCTCGAAATTACTTAATTTCGTGGCAGCCTGAATGGGTTATTACTAAAATAAACTATATGTAAAAATTCAACAAGAAGCAAAATGGGAATCCCCTTTTTAAAAACAAACTACTAATCAACAGAGTTCAAAATTAAAGACGGTTGGTTATTTAAATATCCATGTCCTATCTCAGGAATGGGGGAGGTAAACATTTTTTTACACCAAGCAACTTCTATGATCCTCCAGGTAAAATTCTGAAAGTTTCGTCAAAATCGTAAGAGCCGTCCTTAATGGGTTAATGAAGGGGGAATATCCTTCCGTCCTCTATGATTATAGGCAAACAAAATGTAATTCATGGCAACTAATTTTACATATATCGCTGATATAAATACATTTAAAGCAATTACAGTACTTGAAATGTTGTTATTGCTGTGAAAGGATTTAAGTGAGCGATCGAGATTCCGCATAGGGGCTTCTGTCATATTTTACACATTTTACTTGTGTTTTTTTGCAGCCAGTTGTATGACAAAATCGTCTTTTTATAGGTTGAATATGTGAAAATTGTGATTGCTCGTCTATATGAGTGACTTCAGATTCTACCTGTAAAATAAATCTCTTTTACGATTTTTCGTCTTCTGTTACTTCTTGGTATTTTTAAAAACCATGTACTGGCCATCTTCATGAGCTTGACTTTGTACTATATTTTTGACCCATTTGGTCAGAAAAATCAACACCAAATTTAGTTGGATTATAAATTGTATTTGGTTTTGCAAAGTACTCGGTAGTAAAACATTTTTATGTCTACTTGTTAGGTAAACTACAAAAAGGCACTTCTTATTTATCGTTCTTAGAACTTTATAGGCATGCAACTTTAACTTTAATTTTTTCACTTATGGTAGACCACATCTAGTCTTGCTTTGTTGACTGTCCCAACTAGAGTTGTGCGTTTGGAGAGCAAACTATCTCGCAACAATACTGTGGTAAAACCGTTGTCAGTTGTCACATTTCTCCCTTATATATGTAAGGTTCCATTAAACGGATTACAATGTCCTCTCCAAGCGTTACGTTATTTGGACGATTTTCATCTTTTCCCAAATAACGGCATTTTGATAAGTAAATAAATTTAATATGCGTTTTTGTTTTTGTGGCATTTATATCATCAATTATAATTAGTAATTATACGATTACAATACATTTTCATTACCATTGTTAAAAATAATTGTAATTAAAAATAAATCAGTAGCATTAAATGGTAGTTATTTATTAGTTTTTCATTGTAACTACTTCAAATAATGCAATAAGGAAAATTCAATGCCAATGAAAAAATCCTAAGTATGCAAAATACCAGATATGAAACAACAGTCAAATGAGTGGATTTTTAACAGGTGAAACCTCTCCGAAGAAAGCAAGGAAAGTGAAATATACCAAATTGATTTTCAGCAGGTTTGAGAATTTACATGGATTCATCTACATTGACTGATTGGAAAAAGAAAAAACCATCAACGTAAATTATACATAGTTGAGCTAATTAGCGAACACTTAGATTTAGTCATCAGTGTGTTGCCGCATACACATTATTCTGTAGATTTGGTTTCTCACGATTTTGTTTTGTGTTTTCAAATTTAAAGCAATGTCTTTCATATCTTAAAATATCAATAATGATATAGACTCGAAACTTGCAGTGTTGTATTTTTACTTGAAGAAGTATTAAATAATTGATAGAATTAGTTTATAATAAAAAGGCATTTATGCAATTATTTGATGGGAGAAAAGCTAATACGTTAAAATTAAATTGTTTTATTTTTTGTTATGCGAGAGCAATTTAATAAGTCTGCAAGTTTTCTCAAAACTGTTTTTTTTTTCGGCATAATAGTTTTTTTTCTCGCTTTAAGCTCGATATATTCAATTCTGCGTCTTTCTAGTTTTTTTATTCCAGCTAAATAATAGGATTGATCAAGGCCCTCAATCATGACCTCTTCGTTTGACCCAAATCACTTAGCACTCGTCCATTGCTTGAAATTTGGAAATAGGAAATACTTTCACGGTGCCACATCGAAAAAGTTTGCAAGATGGGCTAACAGTTCGTTGCTGAATTCATAGACATTTGTCATAAGAACACATTTTTCTTCGCTAGCTGAGGGTTTAATTTTGTATCAAAACAATATTGAATCAGCTTTTCATCCTTTTACAGGTAATTGATGTGTGTAGAATCTGCAAAAACTGCGGCCATAACCTTGTAACCTTCATTGGTTTACCTTCACCTGAAAAAACTGTTTTGATTGTCCTTTGGCCTCTGCCTTGTTGCTATGGATCCATGTTTCGTTTACAGTTACTAAACCTGAACATCATTAAACACTTCTTTAATGTGGTCAACTGGTTGCGAGTTCCTGGTCCCCACCGCTCGATTTTTTTTTTTTCATTTACATATTAAAAATGTAAAATTTTATGTACCTCATGCCCGTCTGTTCTTCGTTTTTAGTGTTGCGTACCTAAAGGGTTTAAAACTTAACCCTATTGTTTTCGCTACAATGTCTGACCGTCTATCCTTCGATCTTTGGAACCATAAAAGGTAGACTCTTGAAATTTTTACACATCTTGTATTATTATGACTGCAATAACAACAAATACGAAAATTTATAGGGTATTCCGAAAGTGACTTGATTTTGGCCTTATATATATATAGAAATTACACAGAAAACTTAAAACTATGTTCGCTACATTAATATTGCTAAGCCCACTATAATAACAATTACTAAAAGTTAAAGGATGTTCCGATAGTGACGGGATTTTCAACAACAATCTGAAATTTAACATTTTTAAAAGCAACATTAAAGACAAAAATATTATTCCCGTTGGCGTTTTAATTTTAATAGTCGTTTCTATGTCGTTGTCGTTTTTAACGTCGTTTCGCTCCTAAATTCGTATTATATTGAAATATATTGAAACGATGAAGAAACGTCATCGAAAACAAAAAGAAAAATTAATAAAGTTTGGTAGCACTGCAAGTTTTTGTGTTATAATTTATGACGTTTTTGCAAATTTCTGAAAAGTTTGTTATTTCTTTGTAAGTTTTAACAAAATATGACGACTACTGAATTTGATTTGTCAAGTTCAAGTAATGATGATGACATAATCGATATAAATACCGCTTCCTCCAATGGGGACATTCACACCTGTTTCACACCTCCATCAAGAACTGGAGGCCCAAACGGATTAATTTTTTCTACGCAGTTTCGCTTCCAAAATCACTAAATTTTAGGGTTTTATGCCCTTTCGAAAACCCGTAGCATAAGCGGGATGTTTTTCCATTTAAAAAATAAAATTTCGAACCTAATGTAATTTTTTTTTTAGTCATTTGAATTTCGTTGCATGCAATTATGACGATAGAGACCGCATGTTTTATGGTCGTTTCTATTTTCCTTTCAAAATAGAGAATACTGATATATTTACGAGGAGTGTCATTAACGCCAACGGTAATGCCAAATTGTCGTTTTTATTTCGTTTTCAAACTACAACGCCAACGGGAATAGGGCCGAATATCTTGAACTTTAAATGTTGTACTGAACATAGTAGAGAACCCAACATGTGTGAGTCTGACTCGCACATGACTGATTTATTTTCGACTAATTTTCTCGTGACGACTTCTTTAGGCCGAAGTCGCCTGTTTACGTAAAAAATAATGTTTAATGGTAAATTCCTACGTTGGAAATACATAAAGTCACAGAATTATCATACTGACGTCGTAACTTATCACTGCTTTATTATCTTCAATATTTTGAGACTTCTAAATTCACAATATCTGGAGCCAATTAAATTCTATAAAATGCATCTTTTTTTGTTGTTTGTTTAAGCACTCATACGACGAGTAATCAGCAGCGATTAATTAGAGAGATTATTTAAACCAGTTCTTTTTTAATCTCTCGGTTTTGCTTGCTAAAAAGCAAAAACAGTTTAGGAAAGTAGATTGCAGTTAGTTTTTTTATTTCTTCTAATAATTGAGAAGCTGGTTTTAAACATCTTCTCTAGAATTTGTGAAATTATGTGTAATTCTAATAAATTGTTTTTGATGCAAATGTTTTGTTTAAATGTTGAGAAATGTTTTTCGTTTCGCTGGCAACATCCTCATTTATTAAATAAAAATTTTCACGGTGATAAAAATATTTATATGATGATAATGATGATGGTGATGACTCCGTTTAAGGCCAGATGCCGGTAAAATAAAACAGATCATATTGCCAACAAAGTCTACAAGTAGAGAAAAAAAAAATACCACAAAAGGAAGCAAATCATGGTTTAAAAATGATGTCCACATAGTATTTTATTTTTATACTAAGCTGTTGTTGCTACCTTAAGTTAGCATCATCATATTCAGCTTAACATGGCACAAAAAAAGCACAGACACAGACAAAAAAAAAAGAACTTGCAACATAAGCAGTAAATTCAAAAGACACATAAAACAAAACTTTCAATACAATAACAAAAAAAAAAACAAAACAAAAACACAAGAACAAGTAACACGACAACAAGTTACGACAAACTAAATACGACCAAGTTTTTCAAACAACGTACAACGTATGAAAGCTGCTGTACAGGAATGGTTAACCAACCGATTTGTAAAATGGTACCTTTTTTAACTTAATTGTACCCAAACATATTTTCTGAAAATATTATTTAAATTTATAACACTTCCAGTGAAAACATTTTTCGGCTAAACATATGAACCAGTTTAGAACTTCATTTCTAAAATAGAACTTTTCGTTTAAACGTTTGTAGAAATTTTGGCAATATTTTTGAGTAATTTTTTTAACTGAATTATTGCGTATAATTCTCTGACTTTTTGGATAAAATATATTTTTTTCGGCAAAAAATAGTTTTATTTTATATCCTTTACACAGTTTTCTAAAAGCTTGATAGAGTAGGCCAGCCTCTTCCTGGTTTTGTTATTCCCTCCAAAAAACAAGACCCTTAAATTAGGCGTTTGTTTTATGAATGAGACCTTCGCTTGGCCTAAATCTCTTACCTCATTTTTTCAAATTTTAAACTTAGACCTTGGTAGCAGTACTTGGCACGATTCCTTACATGTGTCACAATGACTAAACCAGTGCATTTTTGTCATTGCGGCAATTCATGCAAAATATGATGCATCCACTCGTTTGTGATGCTTACAGCCTCAGCTCTTACACGCACTTTTATTCCCCGATCGTCTGACTATATCTTACGTGACGACTACTGCTACAACCGCAAAAAATCTCAGTAAACCAGTGTTTAACTATTGAAGTTGAAGATACAGATACAAAGTCCTCATAATATTTATGAAGCCTTTTTTTGGTTTCAGCGATGTTTTTTTTTTTATAAAATATAATGTTTAATCCGCACACGGAATTCAATTTTTAAAATTGAAATTAAATCAAACTGCCCTCGATGACCATCTCTTAAAAACACGTTCTTATAATTTAAGATCTAATTCAGTTATATTATCTTATTATGTTGGAAGCGTTACCACCCTATGAATATTGCTACGATATTTTTCCGTCTGTCTATTTGACAGACCTTATATCTCGTACCTTAAAATATAGACACATTTCACAGAAAGTGTACATGAAGTTAAAAACTAAATGGTGTCCCCTCTCATCAAAGACTTCACCTTCTATGTCTCTTAAATCGCATTAGGGCCGCCACAACAGAATTAAGTAAAAACATAAAATGTTAAATTATGTATTACTTTGCTTTGTACCTAGCAACAAGTACAAAAAATAAAACTAAAATTTAAATTTAAAGGTATCCCCTTTGTTTATTTGCTTTCTTGGCGCATATATTTTGAACAAATTAATAATAACAATTATAGACGTATATTGCATCTCCTTAATTCTTCATTCATTTTTAAGTTTTCAGATTGCTCCCTTTTAATTTTTTATTTTAGATTCCATGTCGATTTTGCCAGAATTATTTTCTTTCAACTTTATGTGGGTACTAAAATTAGTGTTGTTAACTATCTTAAAACTCAACAGAAAAATTTGGAAAATTTTAAGCAATTTATGTATGATACTTTTAATGCAAAGTTACTATATGGTGGTTCGTGTGTGTGTGTGTTGGATTCTTAACTGGTCATTTTATTTAATAATTAAGTTTTATTTAAATATTAAGTTAAAAGACTAAGGCCCATTATTATAACTTGCCAATAGATAAAGTTAGGACGAGAATAATGATCATTGCTATAACTTGTTCCTAAAGTACCTGATAGTTAATTCATATAATTCGAAAAAATTAGTTATTTTTTGTTTAAAATGTTTTAGAATTCAAGTTTTTAATTTACCTTTATAAAAATAAACATTTTGTTTTGTTGAATTAATTTGTCTTTATATTTTTGAGGTATATAAGCAAACCTCATAGCTGCATACTTACTTTATTGACTGACTGTATATATTTTAGGCTTAACAGAGTTGCCCGCCTTAGTCTTTCAGTAGAAATGAAAACCACTTTGACAGCGGCTATGGAGATGATCATCAATATTATCCCATAAATATTGCAGAAATGGCAAAAATTAACTTTATCAAATTATGACATCCTGTGTCATTTTGTTCTTATGGATTTAGAAGTTGGTTACATATCTGAAGGAATTCCGTCCTCTATCTTGTAGATAAACTGAATTTTTCACACATTTCTCATAGATTTCTCGCACATGTGCTAAGTTTTATACAAAAAAGTAATGCCGAATATCTTAAAATTTAATGTGTGTGAAAATAAATAGCTATTTAACTAGCAGAGACAAAACTCATTTTTGTTTAAATTGAAAAAAATATAGCATGCGATAAAAAAGTTTTCCCATACATTTAGTACGTATTCTGCACAGATTTTTTTCAAAAATATGGTTACTGTTTCCAAACCCTTCCATCTCAGGGAATCAAACCTGGTGGAATTGGAAGATAATAGATCATACTAATAAACTGTGTTCACACTTTTTCCAAAAGTATTTGTGAACATTTTTATAACATTTTGAAAATCTCAGCGAATCAAACCTGGTGAAATAAGGACACAAACGGTATTCACACTTTTTTTCAAAAGTTTTTTGAAATGTTAACAAAACATAAGGTGTATAAATTGAGGTTAATCGTAAAATACGCAATGTTAGGTACATACTGCGTACTATATTATTAATGTGATAAGGACGAGTTGATATGAAAACCTAAATATTTAACCTTTTCAACATAAGCAATTTAAAAAAATGGTTTTTGTCTCTGCTAGTTATTTCTTAAAAATAAATGAGACAAGCTATTCATTCCAAAATGATCGTTATAAGTTGTTAAAAGGAGGAATATTTCTTAGTTGCGCGGAACATATACATGTTCCTTTCACTCCTCGAGGGAGCATAGGGCCATAAAGTTGTACTGAATAAGTCATTGTGTTTGATATTTGAATAGTACTAATATTGTACTACCATACCATTCCTGCTGCTCTGTGGTGTTCGTTCGTTTGTAAATTTTTAATGCGACGACAACGACTAGTTTCTGTTTTATGTTCAAGTCAACATTTGTACGTTTTGGCAGACGATAACTTCAACAACAAAATCTATGTAAGTGAATTTAAATGTTTGAAACTGTTGCTGCGATGTTTTTCTCTTGCATTCTTATTCATTTTTCCAAATAACTTGGCCAACTGCATGCTCTACATCCATAATGTACAAAAAAAGAAAGACAAAAATAACTATAATGAAAAGTAACCATGTCGTTGACAACTTAAGCCAACCAGCCAAACGTTCCGCCAGCTAGAACGCCTGGCAAAAGAATAAAACGGAACATTGTCATAAATAGTAAAAATTACAACAACAACAACTAAAATGTGTTCATATTGTGAAGAAAAGCGCGTGATAAGTTCATAACAAGCTTTTCTAAGCCGATGCTGGTGTTTCCAATAATTGAAGGCCCAAGTATTAAAAAAGTGTTGCCACTTTAAAGCAGATATTCACCAATGCCCCGAGGTGTTTGTTCCACATAAATAAAGTAATAAAAAAATTCAAAGGTTAATTTGCTAAATAAAAAATCTAGCCTTTGATTTGTTTCATAATAAGAAAGAAAAATAAATAAAGTATTTTCTGCAGCTGAATCTAGCTGATCAAGTTTTACTTAATTTTGAGGGACCAAAATTTGCGTTTTCACCAGAATAAATAAAAATTGTTGTTAATGCTTAAAAAATATATGTCTTTATTTTAATATGACAATAAAATAATTGGAAGGGAGAAAACGAGGGCAAGTCAAATGTGTCTACGGTTATAACGCCAAGTTATATACGCTTCTGAAAAAAATATAGCATGCGATACAAAAGTGTTCCTATATATTTAGTACATAACCTACAAATAATTTCGGACGTTTTTCCAAACCCTTCCATCTGAATGAATCAAACCTGTTGGGAAAAGGATTATACTAACAAACTGTCTTTACTTTTTGTCCAAATTGATTTTGTGAAAAGTTTTTTAACATATTGAAAATGTGACTTTTTACTATATGAGTGAAAATTTTTACTATATGAGTTCTCTGAGGGAAATAGCCACTGTGTTCAAACGCTTACATCTCATTCAATCGAACTTGGTAACCAAATTGAGTTTGTATTATATTTTTAAGTAGAATTGTTACTAAAACATTTTTATCGCATGCTATATTTTTTCAAAAACATATTTAATTCGACGCATTTATCTTCAAACACATATAAATAATCGTTTTTTTTTTAATACGTAAAATAACACATTTTTTAGTTTTATAACATTTTGTATCTTAACACACAAATAAGATTTCGAAAGGCACAGGTGTTATTCTCTTTAAAATCGAATTTTTTTTTTTCGTCGAGTCATTATATTAAGTTCAAGACGCCAATGCGTTATAATTTTTATTTTTAAATTGAAGTGTACTTTCTTGATATGTAATATTGCAAAATATTATTATGTGTGTGAAGATAAATACGTATTTAACTAGCAGAGACAAAAACCATTTTTTTTTTTTTATTGAAAAATATATCATGCGATAAAAAAGTTTTCCCATACATTTAGTACGTATTCTGCACAGATTTTCGGACTTTTTTAATTGTTACTGTGTCCAAACCCTTCCATCTCAGGGAATCAAACCGGTACTATTAGGAAGATAATAGATAATACTAACATACTGTGTTCACACTTTTTTCCAAAAGTATTTGTGAACATTTTTATAACATTTTGAAAATGTGACTTAGTGAAAATTTCTAGTATATGAGTTCTCTGACGGAAATAGCCAGTGTGTCCAAACCCTTCCATCTCAGGGAATCAAACCGGTACTATTAGGAAGATAATAGATAATACTAACATACTGTGTTCACACTTTTTTCCAAAAGTATTTGTGAACATTTTTATAACATTTTGAAAATGTGACTTAGTGAAAATTTCTAGTATATGAGTTCTCTGACAGAAATAGCCACTGTGTCCAAACCCTTCCATCTCAGGGAATCAAACCGCTACTATAAGGATGATAATAGATCATACTAACAAACTGTGTTCACACTTTTTTCCAAAAGTATTTGTGAACATTTTTATAACATTTTGAAAATGTGACTTAGTGAAAATTTCTAGTATATGAGTTCTCTGACGGAAATAGCCACTGTGTCCAAACCCTTCCATCTCAGGGAATCAAACCGGTACTATTAGGAAGATAATAGATCATACTAACAAACTGTGTTCACACTTTTTTCCAAAAGTATTTGTGAACATTTTTATAACATTTCGAAAATGTGACTTAGTGAAAATTTCTAGTATATGAGTTCTCTGACGGAAATAGCCACTGTGTCCAAACCCTTCCATCTCAGGGAATCAAACCGATACTATTAGGAAGGTAATAGATCATACTAACAAACTGTGTTCACACTTTTTTCCAAAAGTATTTGTGAACATTTTTATAACATTTTGAAAATGTGACTTAGTGAAAATTTCTAGTATATGAGTTCTCTGACGGAAATAGCCACTGTGTCCAAACCCTTCCATCTCAGGGAATCAAACCGGTACTATTAGGAAGATAATAGATAATACTAACATACTGTGTTCACACTTTTTTCCAAAAGTATTTGTGAACATTTTTATAACATTTTGAAAATGTGACAGTGAAAATTTCTAGTATATGAGTTCTCTGACGGAAATAGCCACTGTGTCCAAACCCTTCCATCTCAGGGAATCAAACCGGTACTATTAGGAAGATAATAGATCATACTAACAAACTGTGTTCACACTTTTTTCCAAAAGTATTTGTGAACATTTTTATAACATATTGAAAATGTGACTTAGTGAAAATTTCTAGTATATGAGTTCTCTGACGGAAATATCCACTGTGTCCAAACCCTTCCATCTCAGGGAATCAAACCGGTACTATTAGGAAGATAATAGATAATACTAACATACTGTGTTCACACTTTTTTCCAAAAGTATTTGTGAACATTTTTATAACATTTTGAAAATGTGACTTAGTGAAAATTTCTAGTATATGAGTTCTCTGACGGAAATAGCCACTGTGTCCAAACCCTTCCATCTCAGGGAATCAAACCGGTACTATTAGGAAGATAATAGATCATACTAACAAACTGTGTTCACACTTTTTTCCAAAAGTATTTGTGAACATTTTTATAACATTTTGAAAATGTGACTTAGTGAAAATTTCTAGTATATGAGTTCTCTGACAGAAATAGCCACTGTGTCCAAACCCTTCCATCTCAGGGAATCAAACCGGTACTATTAGGAAGATAATAGATCATACTAACAAACTGTGTTCACACTTTTTTCCAAAAGTATTTGTGAACATTTTTATAACATTTTGAAAATGTGACTTAGTGAAAATTTCTAGTATATGAGTTCTCTGACAGAAATAGCCACTGTGTCCAAACCCTTCCATCTCAGGGAATCAAACCGGTACTATTAGGAAGATAATAGATCATACTAACAAACTGTGTTCACACTTTTTTCCAAAAGTATTTGTGAACATTTTTATAACATTTTGAAAATGTGACTTAGTGAAAATTTCTAGTATATGAGTTTTCTGACAGAAATAGCCACTGTGTCCAAACCCTTCCATCTCAGGGTATCAAACCGATACTATTAGGAAGGTAATAGATCATACTAACAAACTGTGTTCACACTTTTTTCCAAAAGTATTTGTGAACATTTTTATAACATTTTGAAAATGTGACTTAGTGAAAATTTCTAGTATATGAGTTCTCTGACAGAAATAGCCACTGTGTCCAAACCCTTCCATCTCAGGGAATCAAACCGCTACTATAAGGATGATAATAGATCATACTAACAAACTGTGTTCACACTTTTTTCCAAAAGTATTTGTGAACATTTTTATAACATTTTGAAAATGTGACTTAGTGAAAATTTCTAGTATATGAGTTCTCTGACGGAAATAGCCACTGTGTCCAAACCCTTCCATCTCAGGGAATCAAACCGGTACTATTAGGAAGATAATAGATCATACTAACAAACTGTGTTCACACTTTTTTCCAAAAGTATTTGTGAACATTTTTATAACATTTCGAAAATGTGACTTAGTGAAAATTTCTAGTATATGAGTTCTCTGACGGAAATAGCCACTGTGTCCAAACCCTTCCATCTCAGGGAATCAAACCGATACTATTAGGAAGGTAATAGATCATACTAACAAACTGTGTTCACACTTTTTTCCAAAAGTATTTGTGAACATTTTTATAACATTTTGAAAATGTGACTTAGTGAAAATTTCTAGTATATGAGTTCTCTGACAGAAATAGCCACTGTGTCCAAACCCTTCCATCTCAGGGTATCAAACCGATACTATTAGGAAGGTAATAGATCATACTAACAAACTGTGTTCACACTTTTTTCCAAAAGTATTTGTGAACATTTTTATAACATTTTGAAAATGTGACTTAGTGAAAATTTCTAGTATATGAGTTCTCTGACAGAAATAGCCACTGTGTCCAAACCCTTCCATCTCAGGGAATCAAACCGCTACTATAAGGATGATAATAGATCATACTAACAAACTGTGTTCACACTTTTTTCCAAAAGTATTTGTGAACATTTTTATAACATTTTGAAAATGTGACTTAGTGAAAATTTCTAGTATATGAGTTCTCTGACGGAAATAGCCACTGTGTCCAAACCCTTCCATCTCAGGGAATCAAACCGGTACTATTAGGAAGATAATAGATCATACTAACAAACTGTGTTCACACTTTTTTCCAAAAGTATTTGTGAACATTTTTATAACATTTCGAAAATGTGACTTAGTGAAAATTTCTAGTATATGAGTTCTCTGACGGAAATAGCCACTGTGTCCAAACCCTTCCATCTCAGGGAATCAAACCGATACTATTAGGAAGGTAATAGATCATACTAACAAACTGTGTTCACACTTTTTTCCAAAAGTATTTGTGAACATTTTTATAACATTTTGAAAATGTGACTTAGTGAAAATTTCTAGTATATGAGTTCTCTGACGGAAATAGCCACTGTGTCCAAACCCTTCCATCTCAGGGAATCAAACCGGTACTATTAGGAAGATAATAGATAATACTAACATACTGTGTTCACACTTTTTTCCAAAAGTATTTGTGAACATTTTTATAACATTTTGAAAATGTGACAGTGAAAATTTCTAGTATATGAGTTCTCTGACGGAAATAGCCACTGTGTCCAAACCCTTCCATCTCAGGGAATCAAACCGGTACTATTAGGAAGATAATAGATCATACTAACAAACTGTGTTCACACTTTTTTCCAAAAGTATTTGTGAACATTTTTATAACATATTGAAAATGTGACTTAGTGAAAATTTCTAGTATATGAGTTCTCTGACGGAAATATCCACTGTGTCCAAACCCTTCCATCTCAGGGAATCAAACCGGTACTATTAGGAAGATAATAGATAATACTAACATACTGTGTTCACACTTTTTTCCAAAAGTATTTGTGAACATTTTTATAACATTTTGAAAATGTGACTTAGTGAAAATTTCTAGTATATGAGTTCTCTGACGGAAATAGCCACTGTGTCCAAACCCTTCCATCTCAGGGAATCAAACCGGTACTATTAGGAAGATAATAGATCATACTAACAAACTGTGTTCACACTTTTTTCCAAAAGTATTTGTGAACATTTTTATAACATTTTGAAAATGTGACTTAGTGAAAATTTCTAGTATATGAGTTCTCTGACAGAAATAGCCACTGTGTCCAAACCCTTCCATCTCAGGGAATCAAACCGGTACTATTAGGAAGATAATAGATCATACTAACAAACTGTGTTCACACTTTTTTCCAAAAGTATTTGTGAACATTTTTATAACATTTTGAAAATGTGACTTAGTGAAAATTTCTAGTATATGAGTTCTCTGACAGAAATAGCCACTGTGTCCAAACCCTTCCATCTCAGGGAATCAAACCGGTACTATTAGGAAGATAATAGATCATACTAACAAACTGTGTTCACACTTTTTTCCAAAAGTATTTGTGAACATTTTTATAACATTTTGAAAATGTGACTTAGTGAAAATTTCTAGTATATGAGTTTTCTGACAGAAATAGCCACTGTGTCCAAACCCTTCCATCTCAGGGTATCAAACCGATACTATTAGGAAGGTAATAGATCATACTAACAAACTGTGTTCACACTTTTTTCCAAAAGTATTTGTGAACATTTTTATAACATTTTGAAAATGTGACTTAGTGAAAATTTCTAGTATATGAGTTCTCTGACAGAAATAGCCACTGTGTCCAAACCCTTCCATCTCAGGGAATCAAACCGGTACTATTAGGAAGATAATAGATCATACTAACAAACTGTGTTCACACTTTTTTCCAAAAGTATTTGTGAACATTTTTATAACATTTTGAAAATGTGACTTAGTGAAAATTTCTAGTATATGAGTTCTCTGACGGAAATAGCCACTGTGTCCAAACCCTTCCATCTCAGGGAATCAAACCGGTACTATTAGGAAGATAATAGATCATACTAACAAATTGTGTTCACACTTTTTTCCAAAAGTATTTGTGAACATTTTTATAACATTTTGAAAATGTGACTTAGTAAAAATATCTAGTATGTATATGAGTTTTCTGACAGAAATAGCCACTGTGTCCAAACCCTTCCATCTCAGGGAATCAAACCGATACTATTAGGAAGGTAATAGATCATACTAACTAACTGTGTTCACACTTTTTTCCAAAAGTATTTGTGAACATTTTTATAACATTTTGAAAATGTGACTTAGTGAAAATTTCTAGTATATGAGTTCTCTGACAGAAATAGCCACTGTGTCCAAACCCTTCCATCTCAGGGAATCAAACCGGTACTATTAGGAAGATAATAGATCATACTAACTGTGTTCACACTTTTTTCCAAAAGTATTTGTGAACATTTTTATAACATTTTGAAAATGTGACTTAGTGAAAATTTCTAGTATATGAGTTCTCTGACAGAAATAGCCACTGTGTCCAAACCCTTCCATCTCAGGGAATCAAACCGCTACTATTAGGAAGGTAATAGATCATACTAACAAACTGTGTTCACACTTTTTTCCAAAAGTATTTGTGAACATTTTTATAACATTTTGAAAATGTGACTTAGTGAAAATTTCTTGTATGTATATGAGTTCTCTGACGGAAATAGCCACTTTCTATTTTCACTAAGTCACATTTTCAAAATGTTATAAAAATGTTCACAAATACTTTTGGAAAAAAGTGTGAACACAGTTTGTTAGTATGATCTATTATCTTCCTAATAGTACCGGTTTGATTCCCTGAGATGGAAGGGTTTGGACACAGTGGCTATTTCCGTCAGAGAACTCATATACTAGAAATTTTCACTAAGTCACATTTTCAAAATGTTATAAAAATGTTCACAAATACTTTTGGAAAAAAGTGTGAACACAGTTTGTTAGTATGATCTATTATCTTCCTAATAGTACCGGTTTGATTCCCTGAGATGGAAGGGTTTGGACACAGTGGCTATTTCTGTCAGAGAACTTATATACTAGAAATTTTCACAAAGTCACATTTTCAAAATTTTATAAAAATGTTCACAAATACTTTTGGAAAAAAGTGTGAACACAGTTTGTTAGTATGATCTATTAGCTTCCTAATAGTATCGGTTTGATTCCCTGAGATGGAAGGGTTTGGACACAGTGGCTATTTCCGTCAGAGAACTCATATACATACAAGAAATTTTCACTAAGTCACATTTTCAAAATGTTATAAAAATTTTCACAAATACTTTTGGAAAAAAGTGTGAACACAGTTTGTTAGTATGATCTATTATCTTCCTAATAGTACCGGCTTGATTCCCTGAGATGGAAGGGTTTGGACACAGTGGCTATTTCCGTCAGAGAACTCATATACATACAAGAAATTTTCACTAAGTCACATTTTCAAAATGTTATAAAAATTTTCACAAATACTTTTGGAAAAAAGTGTGAACACAGTTTGTTAGTATGATCTATTATCTTCCTAATAGTACCGGTTTGATTCCCTGAGATGGAAGGGTTTGGACACAGTGGCTATTTCCGTCAGAGAACTCATATACTAGAAATGTTCACTAAGTCACATTTTCAAAATGTTATAAAAATGTTCACAAATACTTTTGGAAAAAAGTGTGAACACAGTTTGTTAGTATGATCTATTATCTTCCTAATAGTACCGGTTTGATTCCCTGAGATGGAAGGGTTTGGACACAGTGGCTATTTCTGTCAGAGAACTTATATACTAGAAATTTTCACTAAGTCACATTTTCAAAATGTTATAAAAATGTTCACAAATACTTTTGGAAAAAAGTGTGAACACAGTTTGTTAGTATGATCTATTACCTTCCTAATAGTATCGGTTTGATTCCCTGAGATGGAAGGGTTTGGACACAGTGGCTATTTCCGTCAGAGAACTCATATACATACAAGAAATTTTCACTAAGTCACATTTTCAAAATGTTATAAACATTTTCACAAATACTTTTGGAAAAAAGTGTGAACACAGTTTGTTAGTATGATCTATTACCTTCCTAATAGTACCGGTTTGATTCCCTGAGATAGAAGGGTTTGGACACAGTAACAATATCTCTTAAAAAAGTCCGAAAATCTGTGCAGAATACGTACTAAATGTATGGGAAAACTTTTTTATCGCATGATATATTTTTCAATAAAAAAAAATGGTTTTTGTCTCTGCTAGTTAAATACGTATTTATCTTCACACACATAATATTATTTACTTAAATTTATAGAGTTAATCATGGGTCACAAATATCTATTGTTGGAAATATTTAAATATTGTCCACCCTGTATATCGATACCTTAAAAATATTGATACAATTTGCATTCTTTAGATATTCGCCTTAGTTCGCTTACTCTCAAAATTATATCTTAGATTTTATCGATGATTTCCGAAGCAAAAGCCTTAGCTGAAGTTCTAATTTATTTACTTATTACTTTATTTCCCTGGAAATATTTAGAATTGTGGCGATCTTCTTTATTAGAAAATCACTACGCTATGATTGCAGCTCGTGTAGCCAATTTGGCTGCTAAATCATCAAGTAATTAAAAAACCCGTAACCGAATTTAGAATTAAGCATTTTGGGTGAACGAGCTTCCTAACTGGATTACCAACTTAATGATTTTACCAAGCGTGAGACTACAATAGGCAGGAATTGTTTACAAGTAATTTGAAATAATTACAAATTTTGTAAATATTTTCAAGGCATTCTCTTTTAAACTATAAGAACTACATAGTTTAATTACTAATTATTTTTTTTTTTTTTTAAATTTAATGTAATGTGTAATTTGGCAATCACAAAAGAAAGTCATTCAGGTATGTTCCAGAAAAGTAGTAGAGTAAAATACGATTTAAAAAGTAGACTTTTTATTTTTGATGTTTTGCAAAAGTAGTGGCTTGGTTGTACATTTTTCATTTGAAAGAAACTAAACGAAAAAATAATATTTAGCTTTAGATTTCTTAAAATTACTAATTAGCGGTATTCAGTGTTTGATAGATATTGTCTTGCGAAAGTGCAAATGCGTTGTGTTTTAGTTTTGTATTTTTCAAATTTTCAAAAAAAAAATTAGATAAATTGTTGTTGGATTTTACAAAAAGTTATGATGTCATGTAATTGCACTTTTGCAAGTCCATTTGCATCAAACACTGAACTCCGCTATTGTATATTTCGTATAAACGCAATAGGGATTCTCAAGTTGGTACACATCACATCAACACAAATTTAATAAAAGGCGTGCCTCACTCAGGCTTTTATCTCTCTCATGTTTTGAAGTCGGTGTAGCAGCTTTGCTAGTGGAAAAACCATTTTTACCCAACAGTTCACTAAGGTCTAATGTAATTTTGCTTTCGTTTTGAACGCACAACAGCTTCTTCCATTTTTGTAAGCAGAAATTTGTTCAATGGTCCTCCACCAGTCGCTGTAGCCTCCGAACTATTATGTGCGATTTTTCCTCACTAATGCCTTCCAAATTATGCAAGCCTATTAAAAAATTGTCAATCACTAAAAAATTTTTAATTTTATTAGATTACTGCAACATGCGTTCTTCCATTTTTCATACTTGGGGAATTGCACTAATTTTCCAATGTTCACTCACAGTGATGACTTTAAAATTACAGTTTACCACTAAGCTCCAAAAAAAAATAGTGCAATAATTTTCTTTGCAATATTATTTGGTAGTAATGCAATACTGATTTCCATCAAAATTTAGGGCACTTCCCCCATCTATGCCAATTTTATATTATTTCCGAACTCATGTCTATGCGTAAGCTTGCAGCACTGAGTCTTACGGGCATTAAAATGGACTCTATTCACACGATCCCAATCGGAGATTGTTGCGAGATCGTGATTGAGCGTTTCATTCTTGTTTTTCCTTTTTCACCCCCACACCCAACTGGTTCAGTCTATTACTGAATGCATACGCATTGTAAAAAAATCGAGAGAAGTTATCACTAATACCAAAAACAATAAGTTTTGACATAAGTGTAACATGCCTTGAAATATCTAGAGCCACCACCTTACTTTCTTCGCAACGATGTAGTAGCACTATTCTGTTGGATTCTAAAGGTGGCCAAACCAAATACTAATTTTTGTTCTATAGCCTATTTTATTGCACCCCTCTGAAGGAAAACTTAGTATAAAAATTGGGGTATTTTGAGTTTTATTTATTTTCACTATTAAAATGAATTTCTTTAATTTAATCAACAAATGTTATAGAATGTTGATACATTTGGCTATAAATTGCTTTTAATCTGACCGTTAAATCTTTAAGGACTGCACAGATATATTGAGTTGAAGACAGGAGAGTTTGCTGAACAAGTTTTTTTTTTTTTTTTGTTCACTGTACATTGTTAGTTTTCTTTAAAAATTATGGAAATTTTTATCTTGAAAACATACATTCATATACATATGTATGTATGTGTAAATTAAAATTATTTTGTTTTTATCGCCCAACATAATATTGTTTTCTACTTTCACTTTCATTGCGAAATTAGAGAAAAACTCATAAAAAAAGAATTAATTTCCAACATTGATTTCTATTTCTTCATGAGTGTCAAGGTCAGTATAAAGGAAAACAAACACAAAATCCAAAGTACATAAATAAAACTAACAACTAACTAACTCTAATTACCTTTAGTATATTGTTGTTTCGTTAACTTTACCGACAATGAAAAGAAAAATTCCGAGAAGGAAATCTTTATTTTATTATCCTGATACGACTCGTATACACTCGCCATACCAAACACATTCACACAAAAACTACGTGAGCAAAAAACAGAACAAAACAAATCAAAACAAATAAAATAAAATAATGGAGAAAGATTTCTCAACATGTCCAGCCATAAAACATGGAATACAAATTTTTAATGCTAAAAGCAGCAAAAGACGTAACAAAAAGCGCAAAATAAACCGGAACTTGACGACCCAAATAACAGGAAAATAGAAATAATAATAGCAACAAAAGTAAAATTAACAGCAACTACGTAAATAAAACTCGTACTCCCTAAGGGGTTGTACTCGTACATATATATGTACGTAAATGTACGCCCATGTTGTTGTGTATTCCCAGCAAACACAAATAGGCTGTTTTTTTTTGCATTAAACTTTAACTTTAAAGGCTTAGTTTTGAAGTTAATGACCCTTATTATGAGATGCATTCGATTTTCGATCTTCGCTGGCTAACGAGCATCGAATGTCAAATTCGTATTATGAGGTTATAGCACTGTCCAAAATTTCGTTGTTTAACGAATTTTCAATCAAACACACATGCTTTCGATGCTTATTGAAAATGAAAGTATTTGTAAATTTTAATTTTTTTTTTTTACAAATGCCAGTGGTAAATTATTTTATTTTAATTTCGTGCAGGTCTAAGGTTAAAAGCAAGGCGAATTGAATACTAGGTAATCGCAATGTGACAACAAAAACAACCACAGACAAGACAATTTTGTTTGTGTAAAAACACCCACAGTTGTCAAAAACCCAAAGAAAAGTTCCAAATAAAATAAAAAAGAAGGCAATTTCTGAGACAAAACACAAGAGTTTTGTTAATTTTTGCAAAATATATTATATTATTTAAAGTAAAAAGTGAAAAAACGTGAAAAAAAGAACATAATCTTAGAGTGCAATAAATTTTTCAAATTTTAAAATTTTATTTAACAAAATGTGTCGCAAAGAAAATGTAAACAAATTTTGACATAAGAGAGTATAAAACACATATAGAAGAAGATGCTCAACTGGGCTATCAGTTTTACATAGTATTCAATTCGCCTTGGTTGAAAGTAAAACCCACAATTGAAAAGGCTTGTTTTTCTAAAGAGGAAAAAGCATATGCACAAAAGTTAAAGCAGCAAAAAATTAAAAAAAAAAAAAAAACACGAAGGATGGGGCCACCCGTTAGAACAACAGCAAAGTGATCATATTAATTAATAATTAATTCAATGTTTTCCTTTAGAAATTAGTGTTATTTGTTCTGAATTTACTATTAAATATTATTTTTAAGTTAGACGAACACAAAAATGAAAGCTAAATTTATCAAAAAATATTTGAAAAATTGTTTATAAATTTATATTGAAGATTATATTAAATCTGTTTACAGACCTAAAAAAAGTTTAGTTGTTTAAAAACGAAATTTTCTGATTTGATTGATAGCAACACAAATAACAACGCGATTTTTAATTGATGCGAAAAATGAATGAGGTTGAACCATGGAGTAAATAGAGAGCTAACTCTCCGAATTTCAAAAAAGTGGCTATAAATGCCTTAACACATACGGCTACGGTGAGAATTCAACACACATAGGGGAGTTCTATTTATAATTACATTTAGACACTATTAAGCGAAATACAATATCGTTTCAAATATATAACACAATCAGTTTTTTTTTTTTTGTTTTTATTTATTTCCCTGTTTTAATTAGAGTGACTCATAAATGAGCCCTCGCCATATCTTTTGGTTTCTCTTATTGTTTAAGTAATAATGCCGTTGTAAAAAAAAATTACAACATCTTTGTTGTTATGTATTAAACAATCAATATACATGCATATTTCGCACTGGATCAACAAGAGGGTATTAACTTGAAATTTTTAAATTTTCACTTTTTGCAAGAAATCAACCAACAACATCAATATCAATCTACTGTAAAAAATTTCAACGTATTCTGATTACTCTTTCATCTCGAAAACCGCATATGAGACCATTTTCGTGATAGTGTCTTGAGTACCTTTATATCAACAAAAAGGTATTATTTTTATTTCGCAATAATTGTAAAAAAATTTTAAAGAAAAACAGTGTACATATATTATTAAATGGAATTTGCTTACTAACTATAATATGTTCGAATTTTTAAATTATCTTAAAATTTAATCACAAACAGTTTTTTTTCCTCTACTAAAAATTTAAAAATTTTGAGTTAATACCCTCTTGTTGATCAATCTTGATTTACGTTTATTGCCAGCTTCTGTTCTGTCCGACGAATAATAACGCAATATTAAAATGAAACAAGTGTTACAGGATAAATAAACATATTTTACGTTTTATCGCTTCCTCATTTTAGAATAAGTTACATTTCTCATCATCATCATTCTCAATTTCAGATTATGCTTGCGTGTTTGCTGGGTTATAACTATTGCTACAATAACAATGGCAATGACAGACAGCCATGAAAAGGAGACAGCAGGATATTAAAAACATACAGCTGAGAGAGCATAAAAAATTTTTGGCATTTTAAACTTTTTGCTTGTTTCTTTTTAAAGTGTTACTCGTTCTTAACAGAGCTTTTAAAGAACGTGATGATTTACTTTTACATTTTACATATTCATGTAGAGATGATAATTTTTTTCGTAATTCATAGAAAATTGAGAAGGGCAAAAATATTTGTTTGTTTTAATGCCTTTATAATATGCATTAGCTTGAACAACGTTGGAAAATATTGCAAAGTGAGTGCTATGTTGCCCGAACTGTGCGTTTATTAAAAAGAAGTTTTGTCTGTCTGCAAGTTTATGCAAAAAATTGGTGAGACTGGCTTGTTAGATTATAACACTTTTGGTCCCTGTTTTCACTGTCGAGATTATGCCGATTTTTTTTTTTTCTGTAAATTCCACAAAAAGGCAATTGACGATTTTTCGCTCGTATTTTTAATTAACAAACACAATAACAATGAATTTTAATAAAATTTAAACGTTAAAAACAGGATTTTAATATACTAAAGAAAAAAGAATCAATATTTTCGTAAAAAAAATAATATGCAAGAATTGGCCACCCTGCAATTAAAATAACAATTATTAGCCAATAGCCCAACATGCAAGGAAATTGATTTCAGTGAGCCGACACACCATGTTACGCACTAAGTTCGTTAATCGTTTTACCAGCTGTTTTGGCGATGTCAATTGGCCGCCTCGGAGTTGGGATTTCACCCCTTAACACGTTCTCTTGTGGGATGCCGTTCAACACCAATGATGTGCAAATAATTCAGAAACGCGACAGACACATGAATGAAATCGTGTTTCATAAATAATGGAAATTTTCGTTTAATTAAATTAAATTAAATTCAGTACATTTTATTTTATTTTTATATATATGCTTGTAGTTATTTGGACCATCCGGTATAATTATTGTTTAAAGTAAACAAGTTTAGCAAATATTTGGAATACTAAAAATTTATTTATAATGCTAAGCACATGGTTCCTTCGATCGGGTTAAATGCAAAATTCAAAAATCTGCATTCAAATTGTCTTCAAGTTTAACTAATATCACAATTTTACGATATGAAAAATGGTTTCGGAAATATTCAGGAAGTTGTGGCAAGAATATAGGAACATACATATAATTTTTATCTAAAATTAAACAATTTTGGTTTTTCAAAAAGTACTTAAAAATATTCATATCTTAAATATTCTACACCCTAACTTAGGATAGTTTTTGATGGCTTGTGTAAATGACCAATTTGACCCATTTGTGTTTATAAAAAAAAAATCCGTGAATGCATTGTTTCAAATAGCGCTCTACTCGCTTAAAAACAAGAAAGTTAAAACAAAGGGATCCTGAGATGTATTTAATGAAAAATAACATAAAAATATGAAAACGAATAAAAAACAACACTTTGCAATAATTATTAAAGAAGAAAACAAAAAATCTCTGTGCACAGTTAAGAAATACACTTTTCACGCACTTCACTCACACAAACCTTCCGTAGAAACCCTTGACATTTTCTTCTGTCATTCAATTAATATTTTCCCCTTTTTATGCATTCTATTTTCTGACGCACGTATAGTTGCAATGTTGTTGTTTTTTTTTTTTTAGACGAAACAAATAAAATAAAATACAAAATTTCTATTTCTATTCTTAAATCAATTAAATTTACTAAGTGCGTATGTACGTATGTATATTATTGTTTATGTAAATAAAAACTAATCTTTAATTTTTTTCTTTTCTTACAGATAAGTCAATATAAGCCAAAACGACGCGACGTGCGAAAATGGCGAAAATGGAAGTCGACGATGTCGTCGACTTAAGTTTAGGCTCTGGGCGAGATCCAGCTTTAACTATATCACCTGCAACAGTAAGAGATTTGAGAGCATTAACACAAAATTCTGGACTGACTATAACACCTGCACCACCACCACCACCATCACCATCACCATCAGTACCACTACCAACCGCAACATTACCGCCCACATTAACAATAGCCACAGGGCTGGGCAATAACAGCACTAGCAGTAATAGCACTGGCAATAATAGTACTAACGCAAATTCAAGTGGTAATACCACACCAACTACAAATAATATATCGACGACTATAACAACGGTAGATCCATCTGGTAATAGTTTAGAAACTAATCAAATAACAAGCTCATCAAATGCATTAAACACAACAACATCCTCTGTAGCTAATGCAGTTATGCCTACAACAACTACAACTGCCGTAGCAATAAACTCAAATACAAATACAAATTCATCAGGAACAACAGGGTCATCTGGTGTCGTTGGCGGTGGCGGTGGCGGAATTGGTGCTGTAGGAGGAATTGGTTCAAGCAACGAAGAGAACAAAGTTCAACGTCGTGTTCTGAGACCACGCACCGAACCAAAGTCATATGCAGAGGCTCCAGATATTGTCTTATTGCCGGCCCGCATGAATGGTCGACAACAAAACGGCAATATAGACTCTGAAACAGATGACGAAGAAATGCCTCCGTATGTGCCCATCAAAGAATTAACACCAGCTGAATTGAAAGAGCGGGAAAAGGGATTGCGTAAACTAAGAGAAGATTTGCGCAACGAAGAAACCAAACTAGTGTTGCTAAAGAAGCTAAAACAGTCACAGCATGTCATGAAGGAAAACATTGTAGTCACATCGACTAGTGTATCGCCTACGAACCCGCTGGCGGCCATACCAGCCGCATTAACATCGAAGGGTGCCCTTAGTGTTACACCCACTACGGCAGTTCCACTGCCTGCACATACCAAAAGTTCACGTTCCAATTGCAGCAACATTTCATCTTCGGTTAGCATAAGGTAAGAAATATAAAATGATTTGAATTTGAATTTCTTTTTAAATGGTAAAGAACTGCTTTCAATATACGGATATCTATTTTTGTTTCTCTAAAAATAGCGCCACCAATAGCCGCTCGAATACAAATAACTCTTCAACTGGATCAACATCATCTCCTCATCGTTCAACTAACAACTCTATACTGCTACCGCCTCGTTCTGCACTACCAGGTGGTGCCACTCTAACGCCCGGCTCTTCAGCATCAGTTAGCATTCAAGCCACATCCTCACCATCATCATCAACGACGCTGTCATCGTCTGCCCGTTCGAATGCTTTACCACCCCGCACTAATTTACCGAATCTCACTATTACGCCATCAGTGACTATAACGCCAACATCGGCTCCACCGTCTGGACTTAAATCACGCAATGTGAGTTGTTGTAATGTGATCGTTGCAGTAAGCGCTGTGTTGTTACATTATTACATATTACTGTTCCCCTTACTCCCTACTCCCCTTAAACCTGAACCATACTATTTTACACTATTGAATTTAACTTGACATGGTACTCTCAACACTCAAACATACACACAACGCTTACTTACAACAATACATAAAAATAACATTTATTTTAACACTAACTTAACTACACGCTTTCATTCATATTTATGTACATAGGGAACGTCCAGTTTGTATTGAAAATACTGTCGGTATAGCTAGGAAATTGTCAGTTTGATTTATGTGATAACCATAGTGAGCTTCTTTTTCTGCTCTTTTTTTTCGAAAGTGTTAGCCTTAGACGAAAAATTTTAGGTTCCGGTGGTCGTTTTTTTTTTTAACCCGCTTGAATTCCCCGTTTTTAAAATGAATTCACTTATTTTGTTATTCTCTATATAGAATTCACAAAATTTACCTTGTTTAAAATCGATTAAACAAACCAGTGGTCAGGTCAAATGTAAATCAGGTTTCGTTTTTTATGTCTAATAAGTATTTGCAGAATGATAAAAGGAAACTTTGTGCTTAAAATTTTAACCGTTTCCGGGGATTTTCCAACGAATCACATTTTTTGTATTCTGTAAATCGAAATCACGTAACTTTACTCGTAATATTACTTTCGAGTATATGAACCTTGTAGAACGTAAAAAGATTGCAATTGTCATATTTAAATATTTTTACGTAATTTTTTTGTAAATATTTTATTGGAACTTAATTTCGAATTTACTTAACTGCACGAATTAGAGATCATCATTTCGTTCTTGTAATTTACTCGAACGGCCTGGCCTATATTTAGTACGAAATATTTTCCTTACAAAATAAAAAAATATGTAAGGTGGATCGTGACTCCCATATTCAGTGCAACCTCTCATAACCGGACACTCACCGTCGGACAACAGGAATTTCTTTGCCGTCCTTAATACATGAGAATGTACATTTGCGTTAACAGGGGAATCACCAATATCATTGAGATTAATACAAATATGAATCAGAGTTCATTTAAAGAAGAACCACTATTTAATTACCACTCTTGTTGCCGAGTTTCAACGCTCTGTCCGCTTATGAGAGATATTTAATATAAAATTTTTTTAAATTTAATTTCCGCGCCCGGTTATTAGAGTGTCCGGTTATAGAAATGCATTTTGTATGCAAAAACTAATGAATATGTTACATCTTGGCCTGTTATTAAAGGCGTTCGGTAACGGGAGGTGTCTGTTATGAGAGGTTTCACTGTACATAATAAATAAAATATTTATTTATTTATTTATAATATATTTTATAAATCAATTCATAAAATATACAAAAGGCGCCGGGTAACTTGACCATATGCGCACGAAAAAGAATCTTTATATCTTAATATTGAGAACATAAATGTACGATGTATGTATGTACATAAAAAATTATTGACAAAAAGAAAGTATAATCTAAATATTGAATTGATCTATACATCCTGAATACCATGACTTCGGAGACTACGCCTTATATGTCGTGCAACCGGTAATTTCCTCCAGTCGGTCACCAATATTAGAGATTGGACATTCAGTTTAAATATGTGAAACAGACAGAACAACATCACATTGAGAGCACCTTGCTGGATCCGTATGGTTATAATAATGTTGGGTATTGAAGAGAGTTTTTATTTTAGAACAAATTTTTCATACAATATTAGTTCTAAAATACATTTGAAATTAGTTTTATTTATTATGTACATATGTATGTATGTATGGATGTATGTATTGTGGAACAAGATTAACGCGAGTACCTGCCTACTCGGCCTAACCTCACGGTGGTCTTACCACCGAGTGAAACATAGGCGTAGACTAGCGCCCCCATTGTGTAGTATAACAACACTTTACGATTGCCACCAATCGCTTTTTGTGTGTGATACAGTCACAATGAGTAGCAATTTATATAATATGGCAAGTCTTTCCAAGGCAAGCCTAGATCCACATTATAACCTCTTGCTTAGGGGTTTGGAGACTATCCAAACTCCGTCTGTTGAGAGTGCAACAGCACACTTGGTCGACCTTGCACCTTACCTACATAAATCAATCTTAAACCACAACCACCACGTGTACCCCCGAAGGGGACCTCACCAATAACCGGTCACAGAGAGGATAGGCTCTCTGTGGGCCACCGATTCCCGTGGTACCAGTCCTTTAGGCACTGGTCGGGCCTCGAAGAGGACCCGTATGTTTTAACACACAGACCTTTTCTTCCAGATTTAAGCTCTAGGAACCCTAGCGTCTGGTGCCCCTATTTTCCCCGAGTGAACCGCGTCAAAGCATTTGCCATATTCCTGCAGTGACAATTGGAACCCCCGGGGGTAATGTATGTATGTATGTATATGGGCAAAAATATTTATTCAAGTATTTGGGTCCATATGACAAATACCAAATTAAAAAAGGATGACTTTAGTAGTTTAAAATTTCGCCAATTATTTCCATAATAAAATATTTTTAAATCACTGTCTCTGCAGTATCATCTATACATATAACAATCGCTTTTGAGAAATGATTTTAAATTATTTTCTATTCAATGTTAAAAAGATTCAATGTCTGTTCTATTATTAACAATATTAAAATGTTTCGCTACAGATTGGAAAAGTGTGCAGAATATTACAAAAAAAAAATTTTTTTTTCGTTAGAAATGTTCAGTTAATTTCCAAAAATGTATTTCTCATTTATATTTTTAATATATTCAATTACAAAAGACAAACAAATAAACACTCTTACATTACACCAGTCTCACATAATAATGTAATGATCTTAGGGTAGGATTTTACCAATAAATAATTGCATTGTCGATAATAAAACTATTTTTAAAATGTTTAACTATTATTAAATGATTCATTTATCGAATTCATAAAACTAACCAATATGTAACATGTTGTATGTCTTGTATTGTTTATATTAAACTAACAAAAACTAAATGAAAATCAAATAAGCAGCAGCCTAATGTTTCGGATAATTCTAAGGTACCTAACACCATTAGCAATTCGGTGTCCATAACACCAGCACCGCCGTTGTCTACACAAAATCAACAACACAATGATATGAAGGTAAATAAATCAACCAATATTTTTCTTAATTAAAGCTAAACGCATCAATTTTTCTTCATTTTAGAACGAACGCCTAAGTTGTCGTGAAGACGTTCAAACGCCAGCACAAAGGCAAGCGGCTGCTAAATTGGCTTTAAGAAAACAACTGGAGAAGACTTTACTACAGGTATTTGATTAAAAGACACTAGAATTTAATTTAGATTTCAATTAAATTATTGTTCTATTGTTTTAGATTCCTCCACCTAAACCTCCACCACCAGAGATGCATTTTATACCAAATCCTAGCAATACTGAATTTGTTTACCTGCTTGGCTTAGAGACTGTTGTCGACTATATAACGACAAATAATAAGAAAACAAATACAGTAGCTCAACCATTTCGTTGTGCTCAGTGTAAGATTGATTTTACACCAGTATGGAAATGGGAAAAACAAGGTAAAGTTCTTATTTTTAATTTAAAACCAGGTCAGCCTGGACCGCGTGGGTTATACTGAGTTATGCAGTATTCTTAAGGTTGTCGTAGTCCCACTTCGACTAAAATATCATTGTACTACAGACAACACGCATAATGTTTCTTTTATCTTGTACTAAAGTGCGATGTGACATCCGTGCGAAGAACGAATGTGAGATCCGTAATAAGTCTGATTAAATTAATTTTGCGACATATTTAAAGTAAGATTACACCAATTAAATTTATTTTTGTAAAGGATATTATTTATTTTACTATACAATAGCTTGGGATCTTTGGAACAGTACTACGTCTATTCTTAATGCATAAAATTCCCAAGTTCAATTACTTATGAAGAGTTTCGTATTAATTTAATAATTCTATTGCGAAAAATTTACGTTAGTCTTGTTGTCTTTTTATTTTATTTTTTATTTTATATTTTATACATTTATTTACGGACCAGCGGACTTGGATTCACTTTAAGCTTCGTTTAAATCCTTGTAAATGATCGAGTTTTTAACATACCAGAGAGTGACTGTGATCATTAGTAGAATCTCATTTTGGCGCCTTCGATTTTTTTTAGGATTGAAGCAAAGGAATTTCATCAAATAAAAATCAATGCTGGATCATGTAAAAAATTTTGTGAGAAAATACCACCATACTAAATTTTTGTTTGGAGCAAAAAAATATAACGAAAATGTAGAAATATCTGTAATTACAGTAGCAAATTGACCAATTACGTCACATAATTTTACGGGATGGTTCAGAACAATATACTTTACTAATAAAAATATGTTCTGAACAGTTTAAACGGCTAGAAAATGCTTAAAATGTCAATTTCACAAATTTTAGATGGGTTCATTCCTAAATTTTTTTTCGTTTTACGTTTTCTATAGAAGAAAATACGGAATCAATTCACTGGCCAACGGAATTTAGCTCTATGACATGGCTGATGATAATCAGTCTTATGACGTAAGCCAACGTCGTAATTCGACAGCTAGCGAAGTCGTTGTCTGTTTTGTTGTTTGCTTTTCGTACCGTGTAAAATGGTTTCTTTTTAAATTTACTTATTCCTTCGTTTTCAAGTTTCCTGTTTTTTTCATGCAATTTCCTCTTCTCGGATATAAAAGATTTCGATGTTCTTTTCTCTTTTTATACACTTTTACATTTCTTCTTCTAGTTTAAATCTGTTTCTATTATAACTTCCGAGCTTTACGAAAGTTTTTAATAGCTTTTTGTCATCATTTATTATTTTGGAAAGTTGTAATAATATGCGCTTCGTTACACCCATCTTCAATAAACTAAACACTTAGAAGTAAAAATATGAACCAAAAAACATACGTTATTCTCAGAGTAGAAAATTTCAACACTCTTCCAATTAAACTTGTCTAGTTTCACGCCATTAATTTTTGAAATTGTATGCGAGTTATGACGCCTAGCCAGTGTTTTGTTCGACTATGCTCAATAATACGGGGTTTGTAGTGTATAATTTCAAAACCTTTCCTTTTATAGTTCTTAAATTACATAATGATAATTACAACCTGCTTGATAATTGTATTATTTAAACGCGGCTTGATAATGATGTCTTTACATAGAAAGCGCTCGCCAATCTTACGAAACCAACAGCCAGTGAAGACGTTATTTAACCGACAGGTATGACAATAGTATTTCATTTACTGGCGCAACAAATGCAATCTTTGTAAAAGGTGTTTAAAATATCTCGCTTTTAAAAATAAAAGCCGCCATAAAGTATGCAGTACCGCTTTCAAAAATAAAAATGCCTTAAAGCATGAATATCGGTAAAATTTCGTACTTTCGCTGCTTTCTCTCCACTTTCTCTTGGAAATAAGATATTTTGCGGGAAAAAGTATTCTATATTTGTATCAAGATACAAAGGTACCTCTTCACAAAATTTTATTAAAATCCATCCAGTAGGTTTTTCGTGATGCGAAGACAGACACACAAACAGGAAAACTTTTACTGTTTTACTAAATGTATATAATATAATAGATGTGCAGCTTTAAAAAAAATCGCAGTGTATCGTTTCTTCGTATACGTCACACATGTACGGAAAATTGTTTTTTATACGACAACGCTTTACACAACAAGGGTGATTAGCACAAAAGCTTTCTAAACAGTTAAATCTTTTGTCTATGGCGCAAGTTTGAAAAATCAATTTGCCAAAAACGTCCAGATGTTTTCAAGTGATACTGTTACCAAAGAATATTATTTTATTTTTATTATATCAATGATTTTTTAATATATGTACATGTACTTCTCGCTTTCAGGCAACAAGGAAGCTAAAGTTATTTGTGAGCAATGTGTCACCACAAATGTTAAAAGAGCTTTGAAAGTTGAACACACCAATCTGCTGAAACAGGCCTTTGTTAAGGCCTTGCAACAAGAACAAGAAATTGAGCAACGCTTGGCCAGTCAAAGCAGCCCCTCCCCGGTGGATGCTCATGTAGCTGCAAGTTCTGCATTGTCTCAATCTCAGAGTCATTCTCAACAGACGGCGCATCAATCTCAGCCACAAGCAGCGCATGCTGCTTCGACAGCGGCTGCTTTGGTTAATCTACCACCTTCTGTAACTGTAATACCCACCAAATGTCAGACTCCAACTCCGAGTATTACGCCACGTCCCACACCACCACCAACTAATCAACCGACACCTCCACCACCCACTACGCCACGTTCATCTCGAAGTTCAATACCCCATCAAGCTCAACCCAGTCCTAGTACACCCACACCCAGTCAAATGCACCACCATCAGCAACATCAGCATCAACAACAGCAACAACAGCAACAACACCAGCATCTACAACAGCGCGAAAGAGAGCGAGAACGAGAAAGAGAACGTGAACGAGAAAGAGATAGAGAGCGTGAACGCGAACGTGAAAGAGAACGCGAACGTGAACGTGATCATCATCGAGTTGAACAACAACAGCAAAGAGCTGCAGCAGAACACCAACAGCAACAACAACAACAACATCAGCAACAGCAACAATATGACAAATATTCAGCTGCAGCATTAGCTGCTGCGGCTCAGTTGGGTGCTCTTGGTTTACCGGGTCTAAATAATTTAGCTGGCTTAGGTGGCCTTAGTAATTTGGGTAACTTGGGACAACTCGGGAACCTTGCGGCATTAGGAGGCCTGGCAAATCTTGGTGCTGCTGCTGCGGCCTCAGCAACAAATCCAGCAGCAGCTGCTGCAAATCTTGGTGCTCTTGGCAACGCATCACCAGCAGCTGCAATGCAAGCTTTTCAACAACAATTATTCAGAGGTAATGTATTGACCATTCTTTAAAAATAATTCCTTAAGGATATGTAAATCAGATACATATGTAAATCAGTGTTCATATTACTACAATAAGCAATTTATCAGGCCTGTTCTGAAAATCACATGATTTCAAATCACGAACCGTTTAAAAATCACTTGGTTTTTTTTGATCCCGTTGTGACAACCAAACATGTTTGTGTTTAGAACAGCTTTTAAGTGATCTCATATCAATTTGATAAAAAGTGATTTTCAGAACAGGGGTGTATGTGTTTGACTCAACCTAGGATTACTTTTATTTTCACTTTTATCTGTTAATTGATTAATTTAATGGTTGGCTGAATACAATAATAAATGATTTTTAGAAATTTTAATTAATGATTTTTAAAACAAATCATATATTCTCAATCAAGAAATTTATTATAAGCCGTTTGCCAAGAATATCATTTATAGTAAGGAAATATTGATTTTTATTCAATGTCATGGTTTTTAGATTTTTATATAAAATTAAGCACAAAAACGGCAGAAACAAAAACAAATCTAACAAGAGATCAAGCCAATTTTTAAATTTGTTTCGGTTGCTAAAGTTGGCTATCGAAATGAATGACGGACAGTATACCGATATTCTGTTCACGATTTATTTCAGTATCGGCATTAAGACTGCATGGATAAACAACCCAAATATCGGTTATATCGGTATTGAAGAACCGGTAATCGGTTTGAAACGGTGTTTAAACAATACGAGTATTAATTAGGGATACCAAGTACTTTTAGCATCGAGACTTCACCACCGAGTACCAAGTAGATATCGGTAAAATAATACTAGTATCGGTCAAAAATCTGGTTTCATATTTACGTACAATTACAAAAAAAAAAAAAAAAAAATAACAAATGCAACTGTACGATTAATATTTAGACAGAGACCATATGGTTTCCGTAAAGAGGTAAAATCAAATAAGTTAAGAAATTTTCTAGGTAAACAAAACATTTGACATGTTTGGCCTAAAAAAGTCAGAGAAATCATAAATTGGGCCAAAATATTGCAATTCAATCAGACAAAATTAGAAAAACTTAGACTGATGTAGGAGTTCCAGAACGACACTTACCTACCACAGGTAGGTGAGCGTCTACGAACTCAAAATTATAAAACAAGTAGTTCAGCTGTAGGATAGAATTATATCACTTTATTAAAGATTATACCGATTATAATCGATCGAAGCTTTAAAATGTTCCTTCGGTAGAACGTGTCACATGCAAATCAAACTGAAGTATGAATCCAGCAAAATATTTGGTATGACAGAATTCAATATTTCCCAGCGTTGATAACCATTTTATAACCGCGATTTTAAAATCGCCACAAGTGGAACTGAAGTAATTTAAAAGCATATGACGTGTCATCATATTCGACTAATCCTGTTAGCGCCTTAAAAGCAAATCCGCTACACACTGACTGTGGTAGTTCATAACTATTACAGGAGGATCTATTCCCAAAGGGTTGAGATACATTTATATAATTTTATTTTAACAGAATTTAGCGAACAAAAACATTACTAACCTTTAAACTGTTAACTGTCGCATTAAGCTAAATTGAATCAATTTAACGTACCATAAGGCACCCCAACATCATTGCATTTCTGCTACCGTATTTTACTCTAGGGTGATGATGTATCCCCTCGTAGCCTCCGAGCAGAGTAGTCTTCCACCTGATATCCGGATGTTTTATTGTATCCGGGCATTCAATTCGTCAGTCAATAATAATTTGTATTTGTTGCTATACAGGCATGTCACAAATTCGGTTCGGAATTGAAATGATACCGGAACGGTAGAAATAGTAACAACGTTACTATTCTACAGATTCTTTGTAACATGGATTCTACAGATTCTTTGTAACATGGATTCTACAGATTCTTTGTAACATGGATTATAAATTCCTTTCAAAATGTTCGTGGACACAGGGGTTTTTTAGACGTTAAACCTTCTGACACCATATCGCGCTGCTCATTATTTTATATATTAAAGACTATGTGGTTTTCTTCTTTTCTCATCATTTGTACAAATTGTTGATTTAGGAACGAAATACTTTAAAGAAATTAATTTTTGCGAAACTTGCTGTAATCGTAGACAAGACAAGTTAGAAAAATCAAAAAAATACACATGATAATTCCACAAATGATAACCTCTTTCAGAACGTTAAACCAATCGAAAAACATCGATACATAGTGAAGTGATTTTGTTTTCCATGAAAAATTGAGTTTAAAACAGATATCGACATTCGACAATAAACACGACAACTATCTTGCCGTTATCTTCAATCATTTGACTGATTGAGTTACTCATTAGGACCTGGAGAGTCGCGATCGTAAATAATTTAATAAACAGCCTTATTTTTTAAGGCGTTGTGTCTAGCAAAGTCGATGTTGGTTTTTTTCCGTACCGTATAAATAGTATGCAAATGACATTTTTTTGTAATAGAACAAATATTGCAGAGTACTTCAAATTTAATAAACGTCACACACGGCACGAAAACTTGTAATGGCTCTGCATTTTGAATCTCATTTTGTGTCGTTATCGACAAAAAACTCTATTTTTTGCAACAACACCTTACACAACAAGGATCGTTCCCACGACAATTGGATCTTCGCTCCGGAACGACCCGAGTATCACTCGGCCAAAGATTGTCAACTCAGCAACAGCTGTACCAACCGAAAGTTTTTTCCTCAGGTGAGCAAAATATGCCAGTTATTTTGCTCAAGTTACTATTAATTATAGCTGGCGTTGAGCAAAACCCAGGTCCACAGATCTGGTTTTGTTCAGTGTGTCACAACAAAATAACCCGCAACATAACATCGGTCAAATGCTCAGTTTGTAAAAACTGGTGTCACTTGAAAAGGTGCTCAGGTCTCACCAGCCACCGCGATTGGTCCCCAAGCTTTGTGGCGAGTTGTAGCAACCAACCAACTAACTCCAGCACTGCTCCTCCCACTGCTCCTCAGCAGAACCCCGTCTCATCCCCACCTGTGAGACACAGTAGAACACATTGTTCTATTTGCAACACAATAATTAGGAGGAATATTACATCAGCTCAGTGCAATGGTTGTAAAAGATGGTGTCATATGAGGCGCTGTACAAATTTACGCTTTCATAGGGATTGGAGTGCTAGTTTCCTAGCCTCTTGCTGTGCATATGCCACTCCTACGGCCAGCGTTACCCTTAACTCAACGGCGCAATCAACACCCAGAACGCCAAATGTACAGAACACTCCTCAATTACAACAACCTGTATTAACACCTACAACTCCACCTCAGGTGAATACATCGCCAAGACACCCCACTCAGCGGCAAGTGCAAAATACTGGTCCTGGCAGATCTTTTCAAATCATGCAATTGAATTGTAATGGTTTGAGAAACAAAATTGTGGAGATCACAAAATATATGCACGACAACGACATACCTATTGCCGCCATACAAGAAACAAAGCTGACCAATGATTGTTCACTCTCGGCCTCAGGGAATTACAATATTGTCAGAAGAGATAGAGATAGAGCACATGGTGGGGGACTTGCGTTCATTACAGAACGAAATGTCAGTTATAAATTGACAGCCCCCCCAACCCTCCCCATACCTGACCCCTTCCTAGAGGTTATGAGCATCTCAGTAGATACTGAAAATACTGAAATTGAAATCATCAATGTTTATATCCCGCCCGTCAACAGCATAGGAGCTAATTATCACCCAAGCATATCCCATCTCTTGCAGGGTGATAATAGAATAATACTTGGTGATTTCAATGCTCATCATGAGAGTTGGTATTCCCAATTACCTGAAGATCCCCGCGGTGGACTCATTGCAGAACAGATAGACGAATCAGATTTTGCCTCAATAAACGAAGATTTCCCAACAAGAGTAACTGCAAGATGTGTAAGCTCTCCAGACATATCCATTGTCTGCTCATCGCTACTTGCCTACACCAGCTGGCAAACCCAAATTGCATTTAACTCAGACCACATTCCCATTGTGGTCACTGTTGAGAAACCCAATGACTTCGTTGAGCCTGACAAGCGCACATTTATTAATTATAATAAAGCCGACTGGCAGGGGTTCTCGAAATATATTGATGACTCCCTTCGTCAATTACCCCACCCTACTTGTGCCAGGAAGGGAGAGAAAGTTTTCAGGCAAACTATTCTCAGGGCAGCACGACGCTTTATTCCTGCAGGCAGAATACCCAATATTAGACCAAATTTCCCCACCAATGCAGCGCGTTTAACCCAAGAACGCGATCATTTGCGCGCTTGCAACCCAGCAGATGAGCGAATTGAGCTGTTGACGGCAGAAATTAACAAACTCGTTAATGAACATCGTCGCAACAAGTGGTTAGAACACCTAAACCAATGCACGGTTAGCTCGAAAAAGCTTTGGTCTACTATTAAAAGTCTATCTGGCACAAACTGCAATAAAAATCTCGCAGCTATAGGATTCGATGACATTCAATATACAGATGCAAAGAAATGCGCTAAGCTATTCTGCCGACAATTTGTCGATCATCCCACCTCGCAGAATCGGTCCAAAAGAGCTGTAATTCGGAGAAACAAGAATCTTGAACGGGATTCTGAGCCCATTTCCTTCACACTCGATGAAGTGAAATATATAATCTCCAAAGCGAAACCCTCTAAAGCTCTTGGTCCTGACGGCATCTCTATGTTAATGTTAAAGAAACTTGGCACAGTATCGCTGGAATATCTAGTACGCCTTCTAGAACTCTCGATTCAACAACTGGTGATTCCAGATATATGGAAGGTTGCTCGGATAATTCCCCTCCTAAAACCTGATAAACCCGCTACAAAAGGAGAATCATACCGCCCTATTTCCCTTTTATCACCCGTAGCAAAGGTTTTAGAAGCTTTAATATTGCCAACCCTGAAGGAGCATTTCTCGCTTGCCTCTCACCAACACGGCTTCAGGGAATCCTATAGTACCACGACAGCTTTGAATTTGATAGCTAACCAGATCGCAAATGGCCTCAATCAGCAGAGACCGTGTGAACGCACAATTGTGGCAGCCTTAGACTTATCTAAGGCTTTTGACACGGTTGACCACTCTTTGCTGATTAATGACATCTCGAACTCTACACTTCCCAATGATGTCAAACGCTGGGTTGCCAACTATTTAAGTGGCAGACAAGCGTTTGTTGAGTTCAGAGGCCAGAAGTCTAAATATCGCAAGATTAAAATGGGTGTGCCACAAGGAGGAGTACTGTCACCTATACTCTTCAACTTATATCTTGCACAACTTCCTGCCCCACCACAAGATATCAAGATGGTGTCTTATGCAGATGATTGCACCATCTATTCATCTGGTATTAACATCCAAGACATAAGTGCTAAAATTACTCAATATTTGGCCACCATCTCACAATTTATACAGGAACGTAGACTTCAGCTATCACCCTCAAAGTCTTCAGTGTCTCTTTTCACTTCCTGGACTAAAGAAGTAAGGATGGAATTAGATATCTCTGTCCCTACGGTGCAAAACCCAAAAATTTTAGGCGTGGTCTTCGACAGCCTCCTTCGCTTCACACGCCACTTACATCAACCAGAAAGTGAAATCTCGGAACAAAGTTCTAAAAGCTCTTTCAGGCACCTCTTGGGGAATGACTAAAGAGACCATAATAACAACTTTCAAGGCAATTGGTCGCTCTCTCTTTAGTTATGCTGCCCCTATTTGGACCTCGTTCCTCAGTGATACTAAATGGCGAGTTTTACAAACTGCACAAAATAATGCACTTAGAATCGCTACCGGATGTGTCAAAATGACAAACATAGATCATCTTCATGAGGAGACCAGGATACTGCCGGTCAGGCAGCACAATGAGCTACTGACAAAGCAATACCTGGTGGCTTGTCACCTGCCCACCCACCCTAACCATGAAGTGATCATTCAAGATCCGTCTCCCCGTCACATCCGGCAGGACTTTCGTCTATATCGCAATGACATTCGAGATATTATTCCATCTCTTATAGATCGAGTGGCCATTGCAGACGCCCAAAAGCTATTACATCAACAGGCGGTTTTAGGAGCTATGAATGGCTATAGATGTAATAGGGTCCTTAATGAACACCCCCCAGCGATTGCAGAAAATGAAAGGCTTCTTCCCAGGCAAACTAGAACCACCTTAGCACAATTAAGGGCCGGATGGTGCAGTATTCTTAACTGCTACCGCGAGCGTATAGTTCCCGGAACTTTAAATCGTTGCCCAGCCTGTCTTCAAAGCCCCCATGACACGGTGCATCTATTTCAATGTCCCAATAGGCCTACGGATCTGCGCCCCATAGACCTATGGTTAAGACCGATTGAAGTTGCGAAATTTCTCCAGCTCCAAGTTCCACCCACGTGACACTTTTACAATAATTAATTTATACACCTTAAATCTTTTCAGGAAAGAACTTCCGACAACAGCAGAGCTGTTACAACAACAACAACAAGGATTTAATATTACTAAAATGACATTAATTTAAATAAAAGTCAAGACATTTTACCAGCAGAGTAGTATCACCGATGCGGTAGGCGGGCAGCTGCCTAACCTAGAAAAGAAGAAGTAAAATAATAGTGTAGAATGACTTGACAGACAGGTGTAGTGGGGAAGTAGTCGTAAAACGCTAGATGGCCGAGATGCAACGATCAGTTATAGTTACACCTCGTCAATTGGGAGCGGGTCAGAAAACCAGCCGTAACTTCTTTGCAATGAATTTATTCTGCTTAACTTCAATGTTGAGATGTCTGATAGGCACTGAAAACAAAGTCTTCCGAGGTATTGAAGACGTCGGTATTCAAGTGCCGTTTCGGTAGCCTATTATGAATCTCTAATCGTGACCTTTAAAAACGCAGAACTTGACAGCACTGTTTTCGGTTGTTTCACAAAACGTTTACTTTTAACGATTTTTAAACAGATTTTTAAGATCCATACCAGGCTCCCACAGGGGCTAGCATATCTCAATCTGTGATATTATGTTAAGAAATATATTTGTAAATAATTATTTCTAAGTTATTACCCTGAAGAAAAAAAAATCTACTTTCCTCAATTTTTGTAAGGTAGTTGTATTTGTTGTTATTTAGTTCCTAAGCAATTTCATTATAAAAAATAATTCTCTTATCAATCTTAAAGATACATTTAAATCTGTTTAACTGCTATCAAGCACCATATTAATATGTATTCGTTACTCAAAAACTTGTTATTTGTTAATTTCTCATGTTCCCCATTAACATGTTCGTTTGTTATCTATTTCTTAAGTTGTTATACTACAGACCTATGCTCTGTATAGGATTGTAAATGTTGCGAGCAAGCATTGATGTAGCACATCTATGTATATTTCATTTTACGAATTGAAAAGGTCATGTTCATTTTTTAGCATGTAGCTTATCCATTTATACTTTATTGGAACAAGAAGACTATAGTTCTAAGAAACATCTGTTATATTTGATATGGTTTATGTAAACCTCTCGATTGTCAAAAGAAAAGAAAAAGTCTCAATAAAGTTTATTATTACTACTACTACAGGATTACATTCAGCAAAACTAACTATTTGGGCGCTTTATGGGGCTGTGGAATCCATATGCCCCATATTTCTTTTCAAATAGCGATGGTCAGAACGTTCAAGTTAAGTTGAGAAGACAGCAATATTACAATAATGTATATTGTTTCAGCAGGATGGTGCCACATTTCAAACAGCGCGCGATACAATCAATTTGCTAAGAGAAATCTTTATAAAATTAACCTGTAGACTGATTGCCTCGTTTATGTGATTTGATGCCATTTGATTATTTTCTCTGGGGAAATATAAAGTCGTAGATCTATGCTGATAAACTAGCATCGACCGTATTATTGTTATATTATTAATAGGGACAATTGGATGGATATAAAAACGTTTTAAATCTGTTTTATTTCATTTTAATGTTGTCCGCCTCTATAAAAACACTTACATACTACATACATACATATATGAAAAATCAGCTCGCTCATAAGCAACTAAAGTAAACATAATTTACCTTGGCTAACAATTAATTTCTTTTGCAAATATTTCTAGCTTTGGGTCAAGGCTTGGCAACGAATCCTCAGCATATGATGCAATTTACTCCTTTATTGTATTCCTATCAAATGGCTATGGCTCAAGCAGCGCAAGTAGCCGGTAAGTTATTAATACACATTGGTTATTAAAAAGATAATTAAATAATTTTACTTTATCGTGGATTATTATTTAAAGCGTTTACAAACAAAAACAAAACATCGTCTGCGTCTTCCTCCTCTGCTTCATCGTCCAAAAATCAAACAGCAGCATCATTGGCTGATATACAACGAGCTGCTGAATTGCAGCGGCAATATTTATTAGAGATGATACCACCGCAAGCACCAGGACCCAGTAACAATCGTCAAAACAATTGGAAAACGTAAATAACACGAAACAACTCCCAACATTAACTGATATAAAATCAAGTTATCTATCAAGGAAGCAAAAATCTAAGATATTGCAATGATCTTTGATAACAACTGCAGCAAATATATAGAGTTTATATATTTGAAGCTTACAAAACAAACTACAAAAATATCCCTGCTAAACACTGTTCTTTTTTTTTTATTTAATTCGCTAATGTGTGTTATACACATGTTGCTCTTTTGTTTTTTTTTTTTTCACTGTTCTTTTTTTTATTTAATTCGCTAATGTGTGTTATACACATGTTGCTCTTTTGTTTTTTTTTTTCTTTCCTTCTCTGAGCGGAAAAAGATAAAGTTATCAATTGTTAATAATGCAAGAAAATTAAGAAATCCATGCTTTGGTCGTTTGATCAGACCAAAAACTCAAGTAAAATTTCTTAATTTGTATCCTATTTTTCTCTCACGCTATCAATCTCTCTCTCTCTCTCTGTATAGTTAATCCCTTGATTATTTTCTTTTACTCTTCCTTCATATTTAAATAAATTATTTTAAGTTTTTATTTATTATAAATAACAACAGCAACATTTATTAAGAAAACATTCGATAAAGAAAACCTCAAATGCTGAAAAAGAGTTCTAAAACTCTTAAAAAATAAAATAAAATAAATAAATAAATAAAAGAAATACATAATACTTTCTCCTTCGATTACATCATATTTTTAAGAATTAGCATGGCATACAAAATGAATGCATCTTCTTACAAATGCAAATGAGTCCCATAATTTTTATTAAAACAAAACAAAAAGCAAATAATATTTTTGTAATAACAAAAACAAACAAAAAATCCAACAAACAATACAAGCAAGTAATAAATAAATAAATAAAGAAATAAATAGTTCAATAATTATTTTCATTAGTTCTTAAACGATTTAAGCATTAAGTGTTATGTTTTTTATTTTCTATAAAACAAAGCAATTAATAAACAATTTAAATGAATTTAAGTTTTAGACTTCATATAAACAATTCATTAAACATTAAATTATAAATGAAATACTGCATTCAATGAAATTTCTTCCTTCCTTATTTCTGCCTTCCGTTCCCTTCCCTTACAGATTTTTCTTTTTACACTTACATTTCAATATTACAAAGTAATTGTTAATTTCTACTTTTGTTTTTTAATTGTATTCTTTTTTTGTTTATTAATTACTCTGTGTGTTAAATAATCTAAATAAAATATTTAAATTTTATAACTCTATTATTATAATTTTATTATATCTTAATGATTTTTTATGAAAACTGAAAAGAAGGAGCCTTAGAAATATCAAATTTAATTTTTATAGTTTATTTTAAATTTTAGTTATTTGATTTAAATGAAACAACAAAAACAAAATAAATATTAATCAATTTAGTTTCTAGATATAATTGAATTAACAAAAATAAACATTTTATTGCTTAATTTGAATAAAAAAACAATAACAAGAAAAACTTATTTTTTAACGGGTGATACCTCTAAAACAAACAACAAAAACACGTATGTTTTTTTTTTTTTTTTTAATAATATACAATTTTATCGTTAATTTATTTTTAAGTAATATTTGAGAGAACTCGAATGACGATTTTTTACATTAAAATCTTTTATTACAACTAAACTGATACTAATCAGAATACTCAACACACAACACTATACACAAAAAGCGGGACCTAAACGATTGAAAACCCGAAAAAGTGGTAGGATAATATCAAAAATGTGCTCTTTTAAGAAAGTAATGTGAAAAAATTATATTTTAATACTCTTTTGTATTAATTTCTATAACGTTATTTATTTTATATAAATATGTGAAACAAGTATATATATAAGTGTAGAAAGACAACACAGCCCCTGTTTAGACCAAGACAAATTTTGGATACTGCACAACCATGAGTAATATACAGGCCTGTTCTGAAAATCACGTGATTTTAAATCACGAACCGTTTTAAAATCACGTGTTTTATTTTACCCTGTTCTGTAAATCACATAATTTTTTATTTTTTGAAGTGATTTTAAAATTGTAAAACGACAAGAAAATTGCAGATTTTTATTATTTTTTTGATTAAAAATTACGTAATACGTAAAATAAAAGCAATCTGAAGGGTCTAGGGTAACATTGTGGACCCCAAAAGGTTTAAAATGAAAGCAGTATAAAAAATGGGCGTTTTAAGGCTTTACTTATGGAACTATTGCAATTTTTAAGTTTGGCAAGGTTAGATATACTTTCTAAACACTTAATCTGCTGACAGTTAAAAAGAAGCGGAAAAACACAATTTTTTTATAAAATGTTACTGCAAAAGAAAAGTCTTCAAAAATGCACACTTTTTTCATATTTTTCTTATAATATTACGTAATTTAACTACAAAAATCATAAAAGAACACTTCATACTATTTATTACAGCAGTTTGTTATAAAATTAACAACAAAGAACTCGCAAAAATAAGTAAGTGATTTGAAATCACAGACACTTTCCTAACCGATTTAAAATCACGTGATTTAAAAATTTTTTGTATGTAGAACACCTTTTACGTGATTTCAAATCACTTTGATAAAAAGTGATTTTCAGAACAGGCCTGATAGGTTGATTTCATAAACGCAGTTTGCAAAGCAACACTTCAAACAGATGCGCTAGCAAGGCATAGCAATATTGCATGTCAACACTGCTCTGTCAAATTATGCAACATATTTTTTAAACGTTTATGAACGCAAAATTGCTTTGTCGTAATTTTCGTTTGTTGTGTGTAAAAAAAAATATTGTGAAGTGGATCTTCTAAACATTAGGGCATTTATTACTAAATTATGAAAAATAATTAATACATTTTATTTTAAGAAAATACATTTCAACCGCTCATCTCAAAACGCATCACAAATAAAAACAGTGCACAAACTTGGCAACTGATGCGGATTGAAAATGGTTGCACTGCAATAATTGAACTCACGACATTGTGAAAAATAATGCTAAGGCGTTTATGAACTATATTGATTGCAGTGTTACTTTGCAAACTGTGTTTATGAAGTCAGCCATACCTTTAATATGAACATTCATTAGTATAATGTAGAAAATTCTTTTATATATGTGCATATGTACATATTTACTACTAACAGCGATGTATGTGTTATTCTATTTTCAGGCCCAATTGCTTTTCTGTATGAGTTGAACAACAAATTATACTGTGAAACATTCATGCAGTGTTTTTCGTTCATTCATTCAATCTTTTCCATACAGGTAGGTTTTGGGAAACGGGTATTCTCGGGAAAAGCTATAAACAATTTCCTGGGAAACGGTAAATTTGAATTCATGAGCACTTTAAAGAAAATTCAGTGGTTCCTAATTTTAACTATGCATTTCTTTTGCTATCACACAAATAAATATTTGATCGTTATTGTGCTGAATAAAAAACAAGCAGTTTTAAAATTGTAATATTTTTAGAAACTTACAAATATGTTGTAGATCGTGCAAGGTTGTGTATAAGAAACAAGAATATGGTCACGTTTAATTGATGACGGAAAAACAAGATAAGTGTGGTTGAAATTATTCAATCGTTTCTTAAATCGAAGAACGCAATTTAAAAAATTGTTGTGGGTTCACTAATATGTTTTTTTTTATAAAGAGAAGTACCACTCGGGCAGTTAATGCCTACATAAACTGTGGTACTTCCTTTGGAAAGGGATAGTAGTAGATAAGACAGATGGATAGTGATAGTAAAGCTTCGATTCTGGCAACACTGCAATTGCACGTTTTTAGAACAGTATTGCAGCGCCTTTGGTGTTATTTAGGCGAATTAGTTCGAAGCTAGCATAGCCAATTTATAATTATTTTACTTCGCCGGCGATTTAGTGGTATGTGGTAATATCGGCGAAGGAGGGCGCTGTGATATGCATTATTATGAAGAAAAATGAATACATATCACAAAAATTGATGTTGCTACGGCTGAGATTTGAACTCGTGACCATTGCTTAGTAGTCAACGTGCTAACCACTTAAGCTACAGCACCCTCACTAATATGTTCAGATTTTAGAAAATTTAGTGGACGTTTTAAATCTCATTAAGGATGCAATAGAGGCCTTCAGACGCAGAAATTTGTTAATAACAGATGTTACTATTCAGACCCTTTACGATCAGCTTATGGCTATTAATTCGACTCTTTCAAAAACGATGGTTGAAAAGAAAAATAAATGAACGAAGGGATTAAAAAATGTTTGTGATACTTTAGAAAACTTTATTCAGCACAATTGTTCAACAGATTATTAAAGCAAGCAACTCAAACCTGTAGACCGTCAATCGGCATTTGTGTTGTTAACGAAATGGAACCAATTTTTAAAGAGATACTTTCGCAACAAAAGCAAGGAAAAGAATGTCCAGTGATTTGTTAAACGTACTAACAGTTCTAAATTCATTTTTTGTAACAAAATAATTATTTGAATACTTTTTCAGTATTTGAGGCCATGAATCACTATCATACTCAGTCGTACGATTTGCAAAAATTGCATATGTGCTCAAAAAGTATGACAGTGTGGATTAAAAGTGTATGTGTGTGACAGACTTTTTGACAGATCTGTACGATTTTATAATCTTTTGAAAACATTCATAAAATAGTATTTTTTCCATGCGATCAGAGTTGCAAAATCATATTATGTGTGATGTGATAGTGTGACATTTACATCGCCTTTTTCGAAACGATTTTTTGAGTAGGACAGAATTCCGTCAGATTTTTTTGTGATTGTGTACGATAGCGAATCCTGGCGTTTATAAATACATATTTGTTATATCTTGTTATTTTTGTCAACTGAATTGTTTTTTAGTTTTATAAACTGTTAATACTAAAAAAGCTATGAATTTTTAAATACTGTTTCGGTAAATAAAGTTACTTTCTTTAAGAGCTGTTTTTCCCGGGAATTCCCAGGAATGTGAAAAATTTTTCCCCGTTTCCCGGGAAGTGAAAAAGTCTGGAAAACCCCAAACCCTACATGCAGGTTAAAAAAAAAACTCATTGAGACCCTTCAAAGATTAACCGATCTAACTCACGTTTTTTGTTTGTATTGTAAGCAATTGTAATTTTTGTATTTTACCATCTTAAAATCTTCTATTGGTTTTAAGGACAGATTCTAATACCAGTCACATGTTAAATGTACACTCAACGGTAATTGATATTCTCTTCATTTCTTCAATTTATGTAATTAAATTGAAAAATTTTCGTAAAAATATTTATGAAAAACCTTATGTAATAAGTGCCTATTGGCAATGACATCGAGATGAAGACGTTATTTGAGTTGTTCAGTGAACACATTGATTAACTCCACTTTTTGAAAAGTCTTAAATTTAAGTGTCAAAACACTTTTATATTTATAATAACTTTCCTGAATAATAAAGATTAAACACCATTAAACGGCAATTTTGTTTGACCATTGAATAATAAGTAATTTATTTCAGACGCTGTATCTGCTCTGACCGTGCATCAACGGTTTTTAAACAGCCGAAGATGCTCTCTCCCTCCCAATAATATTGGTAATAAAATTGCATCGGTAAACAGAAAAAAGTTTTGGCTTACTAGAATATGGGAGGGAATTTAATACCTGCCAAAACATTTGTCGATTTACAATGCAGATGCCGTCAAAAGTGCAACCAAATAATTATTTCGGATGAGAGAGAGGTTGCCATGAAGGCATTTAATAGTTTATATAGTCAACTTGACCAAAATATTTTCTTAAGAAAGCGCCCCAGGAATGAAACTAAAGAACGAAGATCACATTCGTTTGTAAAAAATATTTTAGACACTTAACAGGTGAGTGAAGTGCGAATATATTATTGTTCTTCTAAAAAACAAGTTACACATTTGTTTGATCAGCGCAGAGGCAGTGTTGCAAGCAATAAAATAGATGATGCAAATGTTATAAAGCATATAAAGTCATTTTCAGCAACTACAACAGAGCTTGTACTCCAAGACGAGCCTGACCCAAATATTAAGAAGATGTACTTGTAGATGTATACGTCACAGAATGTGAGAAGAAAAACAGTACTAATGAAAGAAAAATTTTACTATAATGTTTTCTCTACAAAATGTTATTTAAACAACCATCAAAGGATTCGTGTCAAACTTGTCGTGCTTTTCAAACGGTGAGGGAATTAAGGCGGCAGAAATTGACAAGTAAACTCACTTAGAAGAGGCTGAACAGGCTCGCAGTCAAATGGCTGCCGATCGAATGGCAAGAACAGTAACAAATTCCGTATTTTCTTTCCCAAGTTGGCGTAGCTTATTATAAGCAAAATTTATATGTTTATAACTTTGGATGTCATGAATTCAGTAAAAATATAAGGCACATGTTTGGCCAGAATTTAAAGGATCTCTAATAAAGTACATAAAGACTTAGGCTCAAAACTTCGAAAAAATAATAACATATTCGAATTCGTGTACCGGGCAAAACAAAAATATTAAGACTGTCTTAAGATTATTAAAACTTGTTCAAAGTACGGAAATTAGAGCTGAAAAACTGTAACATTACTGATGATTATTTTTCGGCAATTCTTTCTTATTATTTTTATATACCGTTAGATTAAAGCTATATCTATATTTATGCATTCTACATCATATATTTGAATTTATATTACAAGAGAAATTAAAAAAAAAACAATATACATTACTTAATCGCATTTCGCAACTTTCTGTTTTGTGGAGTTATTCGATTTTTGCACTGAACAACTCATTATAGTTACTATTTTTCAGTAATGAAATATGTTTACGTCACCGTCGGTTGTTGTGTTCCTACACTAAACAACCATTTCTATAATGGTGTTTTGTTTTTTTATGAATATGTGAAAAAAAATAATTTTAAGTCTTAAGAATTTGGAGCTTTAAATACTACAAGAGCAGTTTGTAATTACGTGACGGTTTTGTATTTCCAGCGCAGTAACTTTCAATGCTAGATTACGCTCGTTAACTGTTATGTACTAAGCAGCGTATGTAAATTTGTTTTCGGCAGCCATCTTTGGCGTAGGAAGGCCGTTCTGGGGGGTGAAATCCCCCATCCAGACATGCTGTTGCCCCCCAGAATTTTTGAAAATTGTACTATACTTTTGTTTTCATAATATAATTTTCCAATAAAAGTGGTTTTGTCCCCTAGAAAATATGTGCTCCTACGCCAATGTTAGCCATTGAATTTTGTGTGCTGAAAGAGACTCAGCAAATAATCTCAATTTCATTGGTTAAAAAGTGCTTGAGTTGACGGCTTCCAAAAGAGCTAAAATACTATAATTTGATAACAAGACGATTTTTTCAGTCTATTTTTTTTTTATTCATATACATAGTACATATGTATGTTTACTTTAAAGGAACATTATTTACAGTTACAAAAAATTCACTTAGAGTTTAAAAATTTTACAAATATTTTCAAGGTTACATTTTTTAATTATAATCACCCCTGTTCTTTAAACCGAATCCGAACTTTTTCGATAATGACACTAGTTTATTTAGTGTTCTGTAAATCGAAATCTATTATAACTTCATTTCGATTTTAAATTTAAGTGTCGAAAGTAAATAAAGTAGAATTTTTATTTGTTTCATTAAATATTTACTTATTTAATGTTTGCTTTACAGCAAAAATTTTCTAGATTAATTAGAGGAAGCTGATCACGAATATTTTTTTTTTTCATTTCATTGATGTTTCACAAAGTAATATTTCTTGAAATAAAAATGCTCTATAAAAAAGAAGACACTAGCATTTAAATTTTAAAATAAAATATGTACACAGGTATGAATATCTATATATATAAAAAAAGTTGCATTGTGTTAGAAATTGATGTTATCTGGAATGCGTGAACCGATTTTGTTTCTGCAAAGGTGACGTCAATACCAAGGTTTTTATGTATGTGTATTGAATCATGAGTTATAGCCGGAATAGTTGGCGTGGTACCGCCCATACAAAGTAAAAAATTGTTATCGTGTTCCTGGCGAACTGCAATAGATAGAGCCTGGAAACTTTGCAAGAGTAAACTTTGTGCTAAGGCGCATAGTCTGCCAAAATACAGAATGAATTGGGACAGTGGGCGTGGTACCTCCAATACAAAGTGAAAAATTATTATTGTGTATATAGAGAACTGTAATAGGTAAGGTCTTCAAAGTGGGTACAAGTACCCATGCGGATACTCTAGAAAAACATAAGCTGAATTGGGACAGTGATCGTGCCCCCCCCCCCCCCCCATACAAAGTAAAAAATTATTATCCTGTATCTAGAGAACTGCAATACGTAGCGCCTTGGAATTTTGTATCAGTAACCCCCATATTAAGATACATTGTGTAGAGAAACACAGACTGTTTTGAATAGAGGGCGTGGTACCTCCTATACAAAGTGAAAAATTATCGCGTACTACATTAGGTATAGTCTTGCATAGCCTAGGAAAATACAGACTGGATAAAAATACTGGGTGTTGCACATCCCATTAAAAGTAAAAAATTGTTATCGTGTTAATACGTATAGTCTAGCAAAAAACAGGATGGATGGGAACATTTTTGACTTGAGAAGAGCGTGCGTTTCCGCGTTAAAATTTGGTCATACTTTTCTTCCAAGTGTTTATTGTGTTTTTTGTGGATGGGTGTAGCGAAGCGCACCGGGGATAGCTAGTACATATATAAATAAAGGATTTTATAGAAAAAATAAATGCTAGTGTTTCTTTTTTAATTTGAGCATTTTTATTCGATATGGGCCCAAATATCAAAATTATATAACTAGATATTGCTATTGTTTGTGATAAAAACAGCTTCTGAAATATCACAAATTTTTGAAAATAACAGCCATTTCCAAAAAGGGTGAAATTATTTTGTTCTTCTTCGGGCCGTATATTTGTTTTATATAGTGTCGGTCAAAATAATAGCACCAACGATAAAATGTAGTCTCTCATTATAACGGAAAAATAAGTGGTAGGTGAGTCCAGAATTGTATTAATTCGAAGCAAGGCATCATGTTGCTACGTAAGAAGACCCCCAAACGCAGAATTCAACCCAAAACTTACAACTAAAACCATAAAACACGTAATGGTATGGGGTAGTTTTTTTTACTATGGTGTAGGACCTACAAAACCACAATAAGAACATTTATGTTGGTATACTCGGGGAAGTAATGCTCCCTTATACTTCTGAAGAAATGCCATTGGTGTGGGTCTTCCAGCCAGATAATTACCCGAAGCACACAAGCAAGCTTGCAACAAAGTGGTGTCGGGACAATAAAGTCAATGTAATGGAATGGCCCGCTCAGAGCCCAGACCAATTAAGAATTTATGGCCAGATATAAAAAACAGTGTCTCAAATGCAACCAACTAACACCGATACGCTTTGGACAGATGTCCAGCAAATCTGTAATATAATTCCAAAGAAAAGACGCACATATCTTGTAAATTCGATGCCAAAACGTTGTGCAGACGTTATTACAAATAAAGGACATGAAAGAATGTATTAATTAGCATATACAAATCATGCTCAACGTAATAAATGCATCATTTATATTTCTTTTTAATTTGTTCTTAATTTAGTGTTTAATATTAGTACAAATTGAAGTGAAGTGCTATTTTTTTGACTGATTGTTTTCAATTTTTTTTTAAATAAACGGCCCTATTCCCGTTGGCGTTTTAATTTTAATAGTCGTTTCTATATCGTTGTCGTTTTTATCGTCGTTTCGTGCCTAAATTCGTATTCTTGAAATATATTGAAACGATGAAGAAACGTTATCGAAAACAAAAAGAACAATTAATAAAGTGTGGTAGCACTGCATTTTTTTTGCTTTGTTATTTATGACAGTTTTGTCAATTTCTGAAAAGTTTGTTATTTCTTTGTAAGTTTTAACAAAATATGGCAAGTACTGAATTTTATTTTTCAAGTTCAAGTGATGATGATGACATAATGGATATAAATATACATCGGAAGATACTACCACAGCACGTTGCCATCCCCGATTCTACTTACGAAACTCGATTAGTAGCGATCTAACTTCTTCATGGCCGGCGCACAGTGGCTGAAAATCGTTTTTCGTTGGCCAAAATTCTGTAACTTTTGAACCGATCAAAATATTGAAATAATTTTTTTTTTTTAATGGATAGATATTTAGCTCAGCTTGATTCAGTTTTAATTACATTAAAATTGATTGAGGACTTTTTAAGGAATTCGAGGTCAAAGTTGAACATTTTAATTTTTTTAACTTTCAGAGTGAAATGTGGGTTTATTCTGTGTGTAACATAGTAAAATATCCCTCTAAGATCCAAAAAAGTATATATATTCTTGATCAGTGATGAAATCTAAGACGATATAGCTATGTCCGTCTGTCCATCCGGCCGTCCGTCCATTCGCCTGTCTGTATGAACACGATTCAGTCTAAACGAAAAGAGCTAGACCCTTGAAATTTGGTACATATATATCTTGAAGGATAGGGCAGGCTAAGTTCGTAAATGGGCCAAATCGGACCAGGGGGAAAAAATTCCCCTAAGAAGAACTAAACCAACCCCTGAAAAACTACACATTTTTACAAGTTTTTTTGTAAATTTGTTAAGCAAATGAAACATTTTTATGTCAAAGAAGGTTCAAGGTCTTTACCCTGGAGCCAGAAAATCATAAAAATTTATTTTTGGACCCCGCCCCCTTTTTGTGGGCGTTTATATAGCATATTATATGAAAAATAGTGTCAATAATTAACAAATTGTATTACCTAAGTCTAGATTGCATAAAAAATTAATTTTTGAGCTTTCATGACGAATGGAAAATGTACTCGGATCTTCTGCGCTACCTTCACCTGGTTTTTGGTTAAACAACAAGAAAATATAATTTTTATTCATTTGACTTAAATATTAATTGCAAATATTCCATATTTTGTTCTGTGCTATTTCTGTTCTTTAGTAGTTTTTTGGCTTCTTCATCTAAATCCCGATGGTCCACTTTCCATTGATTTCGAATACTGGATATGAACGGATCTGACGTTGCCAATAATATATTAAATAGATCTTCATTTGTTGAATTCCGTGAAATTTTCCTAGTATTGTGCTCTCTATAAAATATGTAATCATTGTTCCTTTTTTCCTGAGCCTCCTCTGATATATCTCCAAGTGGCACCAAATGATATTTAATGACATCTTCACCATGATAAAGGATTTTGTGAACTGTTGCAGACATATTTCTCCATGGGTAGTTAGTTGTATATATTTTTGCACTTTCCTTAGCATAATCTCCAAATTTTCTACAGTCAATTTCTTCATTGCACGCAAGTACTTCTAGTATTATTTTAAATCTGAAAATAAGGTTGAAATCCACTCCTGTTATTTCAGATGCTGTTTCTGGATCTGAAAAGAATCTTCTTGCGGTATTGCCATCATTTGTATTGCCTGACCCTTGTTTTGGCTGATCTATAATCAGTCCACGTTTGCGATATTCATCTTGAACATGTTTCTTTTTTGAACTTCTTAACTCTTTGTTGGTCACGTTGTTTCTTATTGATCCTGAAGACCCGAAATCCAAATCATAACTGATTTTTAGTATGTGTTCCATAAGTCGTATTCTTGCGTGTAGTGGTGATAATCCAAATTCATATGCATCGGTATTATCTAATGATTTTGCTGGGACTTGGTTTAATTGGGTTGATGTTGCTTGCCATATAATGCAGCTGGATGCAGCCTTCGTGTTAGTCAAAGCCTGACCCACTTTTCCATCTATCATTGTCAGGACTAACTGGTAGCTTACTTCAATTTGCTGCCCATCTAACTGTAATTGTAATGGCTGTAGTGCTGTAATTTGGGCCTTGATATCACTAATTTCTTTATTAATAACATCATTTGTTTCTTTTTTGAATTGAAATTTGATTGGCCTGCAGTATTTCGTAGAAGATGGTGTCTCATTTTTCCAAATATCCATTGTTTGCGTTGTACTAGTCGAAGGCTCTGAATCTTCCAAAATCTTTTTCAATCGCAATGGTACAAATGATACCATGAACATATCTGAGTCACAAATATTTTCACATACAGCTTGTTTATATTGTTTTTGTCCCGAAGAACCATCACATCCCCATTTACAAAAAAGAATTAACTTTGTCTTTCCGTATTTCTTCAACTCATTTCCTGTTATTGATTGCAGCAAGCGTGCGGCTGTGTGATCAAGTAGAGATTGTAGTTGTACCTCTGCCGAAATTGGTGTGATTGTAATAGTGTCCTTTGATGGCAAACAGTCCATTTTAGCAGCGGTTATGTGATGATATGCTGGATATATATTTGAGCCTTTTTCAATCGCATGCTGTCTGAGTTTAATATATTGCTGTTTTGTTAATTTCAAATCCAGAAATAATGCTAATGCCTCCTCATTTGTGTACTGTATTGCATCATTCGGAGTTGGTATACTTTTAAGAATCCGTTTTGTTCTCGGTGGACTAGCTTTAACAACTTTTTCAATGATATCCACATTTGTAAATTGGTTCTGTGATCGTAATTGATGTAGGAAAGATTCTTTTATATTTGTAGAACCAAAGGCATCGTTAATATCTTTAAGCTTCCGCCTCTTAGATCTATCGCTGCAATTATCCACTAATGATTTGCGTGGTCTTCCAGCCTTATCTTGCTTTGCTGTTTCTGCAGCGACAGTAAGTTGACCTTCTAACCACTTTGCACTTTTTATATAAAATTTTTGTTTACTGTACATAACTTCTTTGTAGCGTTTTTTTAGTGCTTTGACGAAATTATATAATTGCTCTTGCATTTCGGTGCTACACGAATTTAAGTTTAATTTTAACGTAACTAAGAACATCTTCCTGATTTTTGTTTCTAAAATACACTTCGGCCAGTTCTTTATAACTGAAGCTCTCCATTTTCTTTTGAATATTTTTATTTGCGTTTGTTATGTTTTATCCGTACACTTAAAGGATTAAGTTATTACTGAGTAATCCCTTAACGAATCCGTACTTTTATAAATTTTTAGATACATGTTCTTCACACTCTGATCTTTAATTTCATAGCAGGTAGCGCTTAAATTGAACAAAACTCATGCGTCAATATGGGGTTGTTTTTTAACTTTAGTGGTTTAATGTCGCAATTATTGTTATAAAATTGTTTATGACTTTGGTTGACCCTAACATTTGATAACAGGTAAATTTAGAAAGAGATCATATGCTTCCTGTAGAGCCCATTGTGATAATTTTATTACTTATTTTTTGCTGATCAAAACAAAGCCATTAAACCCTTTCGAAGGTATTATATTTATTTTTTTAGTTATACGTAGCCTAAACTAAAAAAAATAAACTTTTAGGCAAAAAAGTGAAAATTTAATACACCATTGTATATGAATTTTTTTCGAGTAATTTCATTAAAATGAAAAAAGTGTTCTACAGGCGGCTCGTGGCGGGTGCAAAAGTATATATAGCCTTAAAGAGGACACTTTCACCTTTCTCGTGGTTGTATACGTTTCTTGTTCCCTTTTGTTCCCTAGAAGTTCTATTCCACTAAAGTTTAAATTTGAGGAAAATATAGTAGTTTCATAAATATTTCATAACGCCCCTAATATTAAACGCTAGAGCTGTGTCTACTTACAACAACTAAAGACAATAATCCTACCAACATTATAAAAAAAACCGCAGACCATTATCGATGATAGCTTGCGAGTAGTAACTATTTAATTTTGATAAAAAACCAAAGAAAAACACCTTTTTCTGAAATTAAAAAAAAAGTTGAGTTTGACAGCATGCCACGCCCACAATTATCAATATTTTAACATAATTTTTTGGCTACCTTAATTTGGATATATTAACTACAAAATGACGTAAAAATTTTAAAAGTCGGTGACAAAAAAAATTTACTTTTGGCCAACGAAAAACGATTTTCAGCCACTGTGCGGCGTTAATTTGTTTTTAAAATTTTAATAGGTTGTTGCTCTGAAATCAGAGCTCTTCCTTTTCATATTGATTTATTTTAATAAAGAAACATTTTAATAGATATTTTCTCCTAATTTAGTTTAACTTACTTTATGCTAACCTTCTACATCAAGAACTGGAGGCCCAAACGGGTTTAATTTCTCGGCCGTTTCGCTTCAAAAATCACTAAATTTTAGGGTTTTATGCCTTTTCGAAAACCCTTAGCATAAGTGGGAATTTTTTCCATTTAAGAAATTAAAATTTCAAAATTACTTAATGTACTTTTTTTTTAATTCAATTTTTTTTCTTGTAGTCGTTTGAATTTCGTTGCCCACAATGAAGACGACATAGAACGAATATTTTATTGTCGTTTCTATCTTCGTTTTAAAATAGAGAATACCGATATATTTACGACGAGTGTGGTTAACGCCAACGGTAATGTCAAATTGTCGTTTTTATTTCGTTTTCAAACTACAACGCCAAGTAAAAATTTCAAAACAAAATAATTAGAAAAAAATAAAATTTATTAAATATTTAATATTTTGCTAATATAACGTTTTATAATAAAAATGCAATTTATTTGTTGGGGGAAAAGAGTTAGTTCCTATACGTATTTCACTGTTTTCTGTGTAGTTTGAAGTTCGTCCGACAGATTGCGCAATATTTAGTTTTTTTTTGTGTTTTTGCGCCGTAACTCAAGAACTACTGCACCGATTTTAAACACTATAGAACTCTACAATACTACTAGAACCTTATATGCATTTCAGAATTATATCCAGGGATTTGTAGCTCGAGATAAAGTAAATATACAGGCCTGCCACAGAAATTCATTTCGATCGAAAGTTTTTTCAATTCCGAAAAAGCTTCTTCAGAAAATCAAAATCGACAAATTTCCTCGAAATGAAACCACTTTTAATTTTATGATCGAATTCGTATTTTTTGTATGTGATGGTACAAAAACAAATTTAAAACTTTCTTGTTTCAATAAAGAAAATAATTTGTTAAGCTTTTAGCTAAATTTTTTATTTTATTTTGAAATAATTGAAGCAATATGGTAAAGAAATATGGTTCTAAACCATAGCCAGAATCACCCAATAGCCAAGATTTTTATTGCCATTTGAATAGTTGTCAAGAATAGTGTTTCGTGATCTGCTCATATGCCAAAGAGATTCATCTTCAGATGGCTTACAGAGCTTGACATGTGTGCCCGGTATTTGAAATTTTGAAAAAAAATGAGCCTTTGCATTTTCTATTTCTTCTGCCATCTGTCATCTGCAGCTTTATCCAGTGTGGGCATAAAACATTCTCCACCGCATTTATTACCCTCCATATCAACGTTGAAACCGTACTCCTCCCCAAATTAATATCATTGTCCTTAGCTGAAAGTAATATATTTAATCATTTATGTTCTTGTGACAAATGTACACAATACTTACCTATAACACCTTGAAACGAGCCTGTGGCCAAAAACCGCCACAGTAACGACCAATTATACAAGTGTTCGTCACTTGTATAATATACAATACAGGCATAACAATAAAATATATATACTAGGTGTCATAAGTCTACTCCCTCATACTGTTTAATATTTTTAAGTTAAAAAACAGAGTTGTTGTTAGACATATTATTATGCAAATACGCCAGTGGCCAATTATTCGAAGCTACAAATTGCAATTCTAAGGTCTATTTTTATAACTTGCCAATAGCTAAAGTTAGGATTTTATCGGAGAGATAAGTAGTTTTTTTTTTGGGTTCTGATGTTTAATGGCTAACACTTATAGGTTATATTGCTAGGGTCTATCAACATATAGGAGCTTTCTTCCAGAAAATCCAGCCGACCTGCACCTTTGCCCAGGAAGAAGGCTCGCCAGAGTCAACTCCCAGAGTATTATTGGTCTCCAATAGACTCTGGCAATATAACCTATAAGTGTTTTCAAAACCCAAAAAAAAACCCTCAGAGTTTGTACTTTTGTGATGTCATTATTTTTCAATTTTATTTTCGGGATGGCGTAATCTTGGCTCGTTTTTGCAACCAGTTACATTAGAACACCCCTTCTTATTCTTTTATTTCCACGAGCTTCCATTGATAGTCGAGATACCTTTACTGCTGTTGCGTCGCTTGTTATTTGTGATACCAGCGCTTCGCCAATTGAAAAATGACCAGGAGTTAATGCTTCAAGATCATTGGAATCACTTGACATTGGAGTTAGTCGAGGAGAGTTGAGTATCGCTTCCACTTCCACTACGATTGTTTATAGTTCTTCCTGAGTCAATGACGCTGTTGCGACACTACGTAGTAAAAGATGTTTTGCAGACTTTACTGCTGCTTTCCATAATCCACCAAAATGTGGTGCTCGTGGTGGGATAAAATGAAAATTTATTCCTTTTGAGCTGGCGGTTAAAACAATTGCTTCTTGCCCCTTGTCGGAATAAACACTACTAGCCAGTTCTGCTAACTGGGTTTTTGCTCCTATAAAGTTAGTAGCGTTGGCTGAGCAAATGTTTTGACAACGACCTCGACGGCTGATGAATCGTTTTAACGCACCGATAAATGTCTCAGTTGAAAGATCGGTGACCAACTTAAGATGAATAGCCTTTGTGGCAAAACAACTGAAAACAGCAATATCGACTTTTGTTGGCTTTTTGCCTCTAACCTTGTAATGAATCAAAAATGGGCGACAATTGTCAACTCCAGTGTTAACGGGAAGGCGTGCTGAACTATAGTCTGAGGTAAATTGCCCATTATTTGTTGGCACAATTTTGGTCGTGCTCTGGATCTGATGCATTTTACAGTTGAGCGCGCCATAGTTTTACCTTAGAACTTATTTCATCATTAAGATCGTGGTAAGATGTCGCTGCTTCATTTTTTCGCCCTCATAAATGTCTTCTGGTAAACCAAACCTGAAGGAGTTTTCTAATTTTTATATACACTGCTTGCTAACCGACAAGCTTTTGATGCGGTTTGACCCATCTCTTGTTCCCCATTCATTCATGTATAAAAATGTGCAATATTTAAAATACATCTACCATTCACATCTACATTTCATTCAAGGAGAGAAGAAAACTCCAAAACATGTCCACCTCATCTTTGGAAACAAAACCTCATGTAATTGTTCGGTTAACACTAACACAAAAATGGGCAAAAACAGCTTGGAAAAAGGCGTTTACGATAATGCGATTTTTTTTTAATAGGAATATTTTTTAATGTAATTGTTCTCCATTTAATTACACATCAAGGGAGTGGTAGGGGTGAATAATAATAATCACACACATCTACAACAAAGTCACAACAAATACATTTAGATTTTATTCTTTTGAATACATTAATCATATTTCCACAAAGATAATCTTTTATTCACAACAACTGTATGAATTTTTTTGAACCACTGGTTCAAGTTCTTCTTTTAATTTACAAATTTGTTGGAGTTAGCTTCTTTGTGGTAGCCAACAAAAAATGCATTGGACAAACTAAAATAACTAATGTAGATCGCTTACTTGAGGATACCAGTGCCATCGGTCAGCCAACGCAATGAGCATTTGACAGCGCTTTCGACGTTACTTACTTAAGAATAAACGCGACGTTTTGTTGAAAATTAGGTCGATAATAGTAGGCAACACTTTACCGAGTATTTTCGACCTAAAATTAAACATCTACATTTTGTTAAATTTTAAACAAAAAAAATGTTTAATGATTTTACACAAATTGTGTTTAGTTTTTCCCCTTGTTTATTTAAAATGTTTTTTTTAAATATACATATGTACTTACATAAATGTTAATTATATATAACATTACAATATTAATAGACTTAATGTTAAACGGTTTCGAATTATCCAAAAATAACAATATTTTAAAAAATAAATTTTCGACCGCAATCGAATACATTCTCTCCTAAGTTTATGAATGTTCTAATCATCAAAATTGCCGCTTTTTAAGCGCGATGAAGAAGTGTCGATGTTTAGTGAAGAAATTGGTCTTAAGACCCAATGCAAAATTGGATGCTTAAGCAGTGAATATTCTTGGTCCTCGATACCGTTGTTCCTGCATACATTCAGTTCTAAAAGTGCACATGTATTTTAAACAACGGTGTCCCTCGCTACAAAGTCTGTATTTGTCTTCTCTCTTACGATTGTGTAATTGAATGTCCATGGATCCTTTTTATGGGATTAACTAATAAAAAAAAGCTCTCTGGCAACATGTCCGCAATTAAGCCTCATTATTTCATTGATCCAGCTAAAAAGAACAAATTATTTTTATTTATAAAGTATTTAAAACATCACAGATTTACCTTTAATTGCTGAAAAAATATGTACATATGTATGTATGTATGTATGTATGTATGTATGTATGTATGTATGTATGTATGTATGTATGTATGTATGTATGTATGTATGTATGTATGTATGTATGTATGTATGTATACATTGGTTTTTCTTTTTTTTTTGACAGCTTTGTTTTTTTGCAGTTTTTACACAGATATACTTGACAATCATAGATGGGGGTAGTGCACTAAATTTTGATTGAAATCAGCATTCCACTACCACTAAATCATATTGCAAAAGAAATTATTGCACTATTTTTTTTGCAGCTTAGTGATAAACTGCAAAGCTGCACTAGCAATCAAAAGAATTTAGTGGTAGTGCAAATGTTTGCACTACCACTCAACGCAGATTTAGTGCAAGAATTCTTCACTCACTCAATTGATTGCAAAATTTTTACTTGCAATCAAAAAAAATCAATTGATTGCACAATTTTTACTTGCAATCAATAAAAAGCTGCATTTATTCATACTCTCAATCAACTTTCAAAAATTATTGGTCATGAGAATTTTGAAATAAATTCGTTTTTTTTAATATTTTACACCAAAATAAAAAAAAGTGATGTAACGTAATGAATTTTCTATTCAGTATTGAAACAAGGTACATTATGGTAACAATATAATTATTAATACTATATAACAGTTACATAAAAATTTTCAAAGTCAGTTCGAACATTACTAGGTAAGTTAGATTCCTAGATTTTAGTGCAATTGACGAAGTAAATAAAACGATTGTTTAAATCACGAGTCTTCTCATATCTTTGATATTAGATAATTCAACAGTAGAACAAAATGATAGCATATGAATAGAATTAAATACTTCTCTACTGGATTTTGAGACTGATTTGGGTTGTCTTAACAAATATCCAGTAATTAGGCAAATGTTTTTAAAATTCAACACGCATTTGCCTTCTTTTGCACCTGCGAGGCCTTTATTTTTCTTTATTGGAATGGTAGACACTCAGAAGATAAAAAATTTGGTGGTAGCAGTTTTGAAAAGTTTGTTGCAAATAATTTTTTGAATTTTACTTTTTTATGTATCCATTTATTTTATTGAAATAAAAAAAAAGTTTGTTAAACTAAAAATTAATTAAATTAATTTTTGAAGGTCTAGATGGTCATACTCGTATATTTATGTTACATATATAAATTAATTTACTGTTTTATATAAATATAAAATAAATTGAATTATATTTTTAATGAAGTATTAGTCTTCACTTTTGAATTAGTGAACAAAAATAACAATAAATCAAATTGACCCTCAAATTGAATGCAAAATTTCTTCTTGCAATCAACTTGAGTGAAGAAAAAAAAGTGGCAATATATTGCTGATTGCATTTTTTGAAATCAAAATAATTAAATTTTAGTGCAAAGACTTTTTAACTCACTATCACTAATGTTGATTGAGGCTGCAAATTTTGCAATCACCATTAGAAATCAAAAAAATGAATGCAATAATTTTGCAATATCACTCAGTGTGAGTGAAGATTGCAGAATTAGTGCACTACCCCCAACTATGTTGACAATAAACCTTTTGATGTTATTTAGACATATCGTGCTGATTTGCAAATGTTTGTTGCAAATAACTATAAAATCGATATAATAATAGACAACATGTTTTTTTTTCAGCAAAGATTTAGACACTATTTGATCCTAAATTTTAAGCAATATTTTAGAGTGTAGACACTGAGAAAATATTGTCTTTCATTGTAAACATACGTAAAAATAAAACACACAACATTTTTTTATTTTTATTTTTTTTTTATTAGCATCACATTTTAATTTTAAAATCCTAAACTAATTGTCCTTTAACAATATGTATTATTTTGTTCGGCCTTTTTTGTAATGTCATTCAACGTAAAGAAAGGCGTCAAGCTAGACTAATTGCCGCTTTTTAGAAATCACCCGTTATTAACAATTTGTATAATTTTTGAACTAACTTCCCATGAATTAGTAATATGTATGTATCAAATTAATATTGCATATTTGAAAAAAAAAATCATTTTGTACAAAATTTTTCAAAGAAAAATACAAAAAATCAAGCAATAACAAAAAACAAACAATAGTATCCAAAACCATATCCATAAATTAAAATATTTAAAATAATTGTTTATAAACACTAAAAATAATTATAAACTTTCAAACACACATAGAATTATACATAACTTTAAAATAATAATTTAAAAAATCCAATGAATCACAGCTTATTTCGTGCGATAAATGTTTCACTACATTCATCATTTTTTGTAAGGGCAAAATTGGGCAAATTGTCTATTTTTCCCTTTAGATAAAACTTTTAACACTTACATATTATTAAAGTGAGAGTACATAACACGTTTTGAACGCTTCAACGCGTTGCAAGCTTCGTATACTTTATACCCTTTAAACGCATAAGACAAGTTACATAACACGCTTTACAGACTTCTTGTTTAAAAAATGTTGTTGACTTCAACACGCTTCTTTTTATGTATTTTTATAATCCTTTATTATAATTATAAAACTTTATGTTTTTTTCTTTTTCTATTAATTTTTCCTCTATTTGAGAAGTATCTTTATAACAAAAGGAAACAAAAGTCAGCTAACGAGATGTCACAGTACACATAACAAGTGACAAATTATCAGTTAACTAACTTCATGCGTTAGACACATTGCAAACTTCTTTATGTACCTTACACTATGAAAATACTGTATTTCAACTTTTTTGAAAGAAGCGTATAACGCGTTGAAGCGCTCACGTGCTTGACATGTACTTTCGCCATTACCGTCAGCGTCCTGACAATATTTTGTTCGATTTTGCTTTTGCTTTAAAAACAATCCGCCCATATTTTACCCACGTCTACATTACCCATCAAAATGTCTTAACAAAAGTCAAACTTCATATAAAAACATTACTTTTATTACTATTTTTTTATATATGAAGTTTGACTTTGGTTAAGACATGGATGGGTCTTATGTAGACATGGGGTTAAGACTATTGCTTTTATAGCGCTGCTGATATGGTTAACATATGGTTGGTTTGTATATCGGTACCCGTGTCTGGGTAATTACTCTGGATGTTGTTCTTGTTGAGTTTTTTAAATAGTATCGTAAGATTACCCGTTTACAAAAATAAAAGGTGTTGCCAATTTTTAGTACCATTAAATCGGTAAAATTGCCTACTTCTACTTCTTTATTACATTTTCTCTTGGAAATGAGATATTTTTATGGAAAGAAAGTGTGCTATATTTCAACCGAGGTATTACCTTGGTATTCCCTCCCCACAAACGGTTCTGTTAAAGTTTTATTATACATATCGCACCCTAAATACAAAAGTGTTACAACTCAAAATACAAAAATTTTCAGGAGACAAAAAACTGTTTATGTGCAGAAGCAACACACTTAACATAAAAATAGACATAACTGTATTTTTCCAGTTAAAGAAGGTAGTGATGTGAAAGAAATTTCTGCAGTAGTTAGATTTGTGGAAAAAAGTCAGTTTTGGAAAATATTCAGTTGTGACCCTTTTGTATTTAGGGTGCGATATGTATATATTTATTTACCAATTTGCTTTACCTCCCAACATACGGTTTTAATACTTCGAAAGCTCCAATTTTAATTTAATTCAACTGACTAACTGTTTTTAAAGCCCTAATTCGCTAACCTACAAGATAGCATGGTTTAATTACAACAAAATTCAGTCCGAATTTTGTGTTTCTGATGAATTTCTTAGATTTAGTGTACATATTATTTTATTGTTTTTTCAATATTTCAATATTTGATGACGGTTGAGTTGAAGTCTTAGGGGTACCAAAACTTTGAAATCGTCAACACGGATAAACAGCCAGCGGTATATCGACTCCCCTATCTATTAGAATCTGAAGTATATATTTTCTATGAGGTTGCAAATTAATATTGCAACATTACAAACAGAATTATTAACTTTTATACAAACATACATACTTATGTACATACATACATATACCCTTTCTACCTTTGGTGAAGAGTATAACAATTACTCTTTAATATTACTTGGAAGAAAAAACGTTTTTTTTTGTAAAATTTCGATTGTTGTTGGAAAATATATTATTCTGACATTTAGGTTTTTGGGTAGTCCATTTGCGATGTTTGGTTCGTTCTTTTTTGCTGAAATTATGACTTTTTGATTAAATTTCGATATTTTGGTTGTTTAAGTTTGCTTAGTTGAGAAATTTTTAGATTTTCTTCCCAAAGGTAAAAAAATGTAAAATTTCGAACTTTTAAATTCTTGGTGATTTTTGTGAATTGTCGGAATTTGTAAAATCTCAATTTTTGTCCAACCTCACAATATAAATTTTTTTAGTGAAACTTATATTGTGAGGTGGAAAAGTTATATTGTGATTGGAATTATTATTAAACGAATTTCAGTTACACCCAAAAATATATTGAATATCCGGTAACTAATTAACTGAATATATGATTACGAAAAAACCGTGTGAACTAAAAATTTAACAAGAACTTAAATATAAAGATTTTGTTCATCATCGATAGATAATCCCCAATTCTTTTAAAAAAGTTTGAAATTAAAATTTGGTATTTAATAAAAATCTAACCTTAAAAAACAATATTAGACCCATACCAGTACAGAAATGCATCCCCACACCTTGGCGTTGCCACATACTTACTTATTAGAATCCTTTGTATACTTTTTAAGCTGACGGCCTTAGTTGCTAGTGCTCTACTAGTATTGTTTTGGAACTTTGAAATAATTAATTGTCATTAAGTTTTTTATTTTTCGCTTTGAACTTTTTACGTCACTTTTGATATCTGGCCTTATTTAATTGTGATTAGATTTGTCTAAAAAGAGAATTTCTATTTTTTACCCTTAGTTGCAAGGTAATTTTTTGAAAACGGTTTCCAGTTTTGTAGATTAATATGAACGAACAATGTTACACGTATTTTTATACATAAAATGCTCTTTTCCGCTTTTCCTTATTTTTTATTTCCGAGTTTAGAAAACAATCATAGCCAATTCCACATTCTAGATAGAGCTAGGTGCTTTTTGCACCTTCTTAACAAATACTTATTTGTCAACACACTTTTCCATCCTTATACTCATACCTTTTGTGTTCTGAAGAGTACTGCCCAATCACCAGATCTCTATCCCATAGGAAATCTATGGAAAATAGTAAAACGCAGTTATAAGCGAATGGACAAAAATTAGATATTAACTGGATCAACCAATCGTCGATGTGATGTAGTGATTAAAAACAAAGTATATCCAAATGTGCAAATGTGTACTACAAAAGGTAATACTTTTTTTATTTCTGTTTCATATTTCCAGCACTTGATAAGTAATGTTGTTATTTTTTGTTTTCCTTTAATATATGTATGTATGTATTTAGTAAAAGTACCTATTAATAAAATACTTAAACATTAAACTAATTTCATAAAAATTGTTTTGGATTTTCAAACAACAATGAGAATATGTAAATTTTGAAACTTTCCCATTGTAAAGTCGTCTAATGTATATGATCTGGGATTATCCCCAACGTTCTACACTATTCTGGAAAATTACACAAAGTTTTAGAATGTTTCGTGATGTTCTGAAACGTTATGGTTGTACTCCGGAATACTCTCGAAAGTTTTGGACCGTTTTAAAAATTTCTTGAAGGCAAAACTTGAAGCCCTTGTATCCTCAAAAGCACTCCCGTCCTTTTCGAGTAAAAACGGAAACCCTTTTCATGGATTGAGAATCGAGGACTACACTTGACCACACGACTTTCGTTTCTAAGTTTTAGCGACATACACTTTTCTTTATAACATGCTTAAATATATTTGTACATGATGATACATAGTGTTTAACATTTCTCGGAAAAAACTCGAGAAATCAAATGTGTGTTTTCTTTTCTCGAGATTTTTCGAGATATCTTGAGAAAATAACTTATTGAAATAAAAATCTAATACAGGCTATAATATAAACTGAAATTCATACTTTTATAAATTAAAAATTTAAAAAATAAAATAAATTTAATTGTTTCAACTTCATTATTACAAATATAATATAAAGATGTAGACCTTTTTTTTAATTTTATCGAAAATTTTTGTAAAAATTTTATCGAAAATTTTTTTTGTAAAAGTTTTGACTTCTCATCCTTGAAAAAATCCACTAGCTATACCTTGATGCTTCTACATTACCGTTATTGAATGAAGCACCTAATATCTATTTGTATTTTTGGTCTTAAAAACAAGTTTTAAATCATAGTTTTATATATATAAATCTAATACTTACATTTACCCTTTCAAATATATTTCCTCATATATTTGATTTCTCCTCTTAATATTTATAATACCTACTTTGTTCCCCCGGTAGGGAAAAGGGAAAGAATTTCCGGGGAATTTTAATTTATAATAGCAGGAATGGGAGAAGAATGCAACCCGTGATTGTAACAAAGTTAATGAAATTGAAAAGATAATCTTCCAAATTTCTGCATGACAGCTCCACCATCACTCATTGTAGAAAATGAACAGAACGGCAAATTAGTATACGTTTAAGAATTTACCAAAATAACAAAATTTTATTCAAAAAATTCACCTAATTTTAATTTTTGCATATTTTTCGAGGAATATCTAAATTTCTCGAGAATTGTGACTTTTATAATTTTTAATTTTCTCGAGAAGAAACACTAATGATACGTAACAGTTCAAGTAAGCACTGCACGAACTAAGTTGTGGTCTTAAGTAGATTAACAAATTTATAGTGTGAAAGCTAATAAAAATACATTTATATGCCTTTATCGCCAATTTATCGTATTCAGTTAAATGCCTTAAAATATCTTTTTTTTCGTTAATTATTTAAATCTTTATTACAATTATTAGGAAGACTTTATGACTGTCATACAATATTTAAAGAGCATTTGTGCATATTTGTACATACTATTACAACTAAATTGTTTTTATAAAAATAATAATCTTTTTCAAAAAAAAAAAAAAAATAACAAAATCCTCCAATCATTTTACATTTAAATATCATACAATTATTACATACATATTTATTCGTAATTTATTCATTTATTATGATTGACTCATCATTGATTAATTGCTGTAGTTAAATATTAATTAAAAACTATAGTAACATTTATTAATGATAATTAATAAAATTATAAAACAAAAACTATTATTTAAGTATGTGTAAATAAACTGAGTGAAATAAATGAAATATATTATCAATTATTCTTTATTTTTGTGAAAAGTGATATTAACAGCCTCTCCCACGATACCAACCACATATGTAATAAAGCGGATGTAAACTCGTCACTTTTTGCGCGTAAAATCGTCATAACATAAGAAATTTGCCGATTGTCCAATTACTGTGTTACCACATCAATAACTTCACGAATTATCTAAAACAAAACATATTTATTTAAATGCAAATGAATTGAAGTTGAAAGGTATTTTTTTTGCAAATTATTAGGTGATTAGTGATTTTAAAGAAAAAATGGTCAAATTTTATTTTAATATAAGATGGTAAATATTAAAGAAAAATCTCGAACGAGAGGGAAGCTTTAGGTGGTGGTAGGCTTAGTTCTGACCAACTGGCGATAGATGATTGAATGCAATTTTCTCATACTCTTATTATCTGATTTTGGTTGGTTAAATAGATGATGCTTACAACTAAACATCACCCAAAGTAAATAGATGGGAAGAATGCTGAAGACGATCCAGAAAATACATTTCATTCTTACTAGTGTTTAAAACGCTTTTTCTTTAAAATTAATCACCTAAAATATTCTTTCAACTTGGAGAGAATAAAACGCACTTAACCAATTTACAAAATTAAGCTACATAAAATTCTTCAGTATGAATCATATCTATGCCAGTGAGTAGTTGGGCTCAGTGTTTATAAATAACTTACGCTTCATAATTCTTAAAGTCTGTTTTGTTTATCTACCTTCGAGAGTTTTGTGGTCTCTAGTTAACTTTTAACATTTAACATTTTTACTTAATTTGTTTACTTTAAAATTGCATTTTCTATCCCCTACACAATTTCTTTTAATTTTTGCTGTTGTAAAATGTTGCAAATGAAGGAGTAAAAAGTACAGGATAATTAAAAGCCAAGGAGACACAAAACATCATCAGCTGATAGGACTCAAAAACATAATACAAAAAGAGTAATAGAGACAAAGTGCATAATGTTAACTAACTTTTGCGACTAAAGGCTCACTCGGCTGCGTACAAACAATCGTTCATTATTGAATACCATTATTAACTTCGATACATTTTAAAAGTAAAAAAGTTTCTCGAGTATGAGTGCGAGAATAAGCCCCCTGATTTATAAACCTTGAACAAATAAATGTCCTGAAATATTTTCAGTGGACAACCAAAATACAAGTGACTACCTTTGATATTGATGTTCGCAATAACCACTATAGTGGCACGCAACTTTTGGTGTTCATTCGTCTTATTAGCAAAACGAGACGTTCGACATCGTAGGACAGGCTGTAAATTATAAACATATGTACGCATTTATGTATGTATTAAGATTTTTTTTCTTTTTTTCTTTAAATCATTTTGAATTCTTACAAAATACATACATACTAGAGTTTGGCTTTTATGGTGACCTTTTAAATAGAGAACTACTTTATGATCCAGACTAGGGTTTGGGAATTTTAGGACTTTTTATACTTCCGGGAAACTGAAACAAAAAATAATTTAATTATTTTAAAAAGATTACATAAAAATTACATAAAAATTACTGTTTAATAAAAATCAAAACCTTAAAGTTTGGGTTTCATAATTACATAAGTACCATTCAGTAGAACTTAACGAATCTTAAATTAAGAAACTAAAATCAAAAATGCCTTCATAAGATTCATTTTACAAATGTTGTAGACTTAATTTTAATTCTGCGCTGTAAATCAGGTATCGGCGTTCTGTTGGAAAATTCACTCCTGATTAAGATCCAAAATATCAGTCTATTGCTGTAAATTGCATTCTAATAGCTGCTTATAATACTAAGTGCCGAATTACATTATGCAACTTTTGTCGCTGAAATCTTTCTCGTTTCTTCTTTAATATTGCATTTGTGTTTATATCGTGCAATTTTTATTGCAGCAATTTGTATGGATGTATACATTTGTTTACATTTTAAACTTCAAAATTAAAACAACGAATGAGAGGACAAAACGAATTTCAAGAGTATATGCATAATTTCTCTAAAATATGACAGTGCAGATTAGAAGTGTATGTGTGTGGCTGCCTGTTTTCAACACAGTAATATTTTGCAAAATTTCTTAATATACATTTTTAAGCGATTAGAGTTACAATATCTTCCGTTTGAAGCGAATTTTTGTGTAGAACATAATTCTGTAAAATTTATTTTGTGGTTGAATCGTATGGATTTCTCGCATGTACCAGCCAACATTTGAACCAGAAGCTATTGAGGTCCCAATCCATTACGGTACTACCATGTCCCAATATTAATTCCTGTATTTAAAGGGCATAAACTTAACCCTATTAACATCACTCTCATTTCTATCCATCTGTCACAGTCCTAAATTTCTTGAATCGTCTACCTATTAGACACTTAAAATTGTCACAGAAACAGTACCCCATATATATGTACGAGTATGTATATAAGGGGTGTTTTTGAGAGGCACATATTAAAGCTTATATGTAGAAGCGTAACATGGTTAGCCTAACTTTGATGTTACAAATAATTAACCTATCGGCCACACAGAGAATTATTTTAAAAGTAGATATCTGGTAAAAAAATAATTTTATAGTTTTTGTCTTTGTTAAAATTTTTTGTTTATGAGATAGATGTTTATGAGATTATAAAACTAAAGGCAATTTTTTGTTCGCTGCTTTTATATTGAAGTGATATTTTTTGAAGTCCATTTTGTTTTAAAATATTACTCAAATTTCGTATTCCACTGCTACTTTTTGAATTTGCAAAAGATAAGTTTTGGCGAATATTCAAAATATTTCCTAAGTGTTGGTAGGTTAAGTTAAGAAACTTTGCTTTTCGAGACATTGAATTTGCATTTTCGAAAAATTACTTATGTTTTGTGTATTAAGTTTAAACAATTATTAAAAATCTATTTAAATATTTTAAATAGAAACATTTAAACTAAAAAACAACATCGAAAGTAAATCATTTGTTAATAATTGTATATACAAATAAAATAATTAATAACTACATATATATAGATTTAAAATAAAAAAGTAATAATTTAATTAATTATAGGCTTATGTTTCAAAGTGACTGAATTAAATTAAACAAAGATAAGTTTAAATAATTTATTATATTACAACTAGATATAAATAAAAAAATATTTTTGGCAAATAAATTTAAGTTTGAAAAAAAAAATTAAATAAAAAAACAGAAATTTCAGTGAAACCTATTTTTGAATATTTAGCCTAATGTAAGAGTATTTTGGCAAGAAATGAGGGAAAACAAAAAGTAAGGATTCGTAAAAGGAAAAAAACACAAAATTTATCGAAAAATTAAGTATATTTTAAGGAAAATTTATGGAGTCAAAGAAATTAAATTGTGATCAAAAAAAATAAAAATAAAAATTAATGAACAAAATAATACAACCTACATTTAGGCAAGAAAAGAAAAAAAAGAAAAAATTCCTTTTACAAAAAATAATATTCCATATACATTTTAATTTTTTATAAACAATTTTTTTATGTTAAAATTTTTGTTTCCAAATTAATTTTAATTATAAGAAATATCTATGAAAAGTTTATTAATAAATAAGTAGAATATTCATAAATTTAAATCTCCGTGTGCTACTTTACTTAACAAACCAAAAAAGAATACATTTAAATATTTATAAAAAGTAAAACTCAAAAAAATAATTCACCAAAAAACCAACTAACTTCATTAATGTATGCATACTTTTTTGCCATTGAAATCAGCATAAATAATAAAAAAACAATATCAATTTATTAACAGAATCATTATTTCGTATTAATTTTTCATGCCTATTGAAACAAAAACAAAAACTAATAAAAAGCTAAACAATCTAAACAAATCTTTTGAATAATTGTTTTTAATATTTTTAGTACATTTTCCTTTTTTAGTCAAATAACAAACACAACAGAACAACAAAACTAATAAAATTTCATAATTTTCTTACTGTAGAAAATACATACTTACGTATAAAAACACAAAATTAAAACATGCCTTTTATTTTTAAGGGAACCGAAAGATCAGTCTTACCCATAGCGGCAGATATATATTCAGTACAAACTCTGTCTGAAATTTATTTTATGAAAATTTTGGAATAAAAATCACTTTTTTCTAATTTTTGTGTGTCTGACCGCTCCAGCATCGATTGCAGCATTTTATTAGTAAGAGTCTTAAAATTCGGTGTGGATTGCTTTCAAAGTAAAAGGCAAAGTCAAACAAAACACGAATGGAACGGGATCCTCCATTTGAAGCAATTTTTTAATGTAAATCTGGACATTACTTTAAATAAATTAAAGCCATAGACTAGCAAAAACCTGATGGAAACGAGAGGAGGGGCGTTAACCTAATATACAATTATTATCATACTAGCACGTTGTGTGCGTCCTGACAATATTTTGTTCGATTTTGCTTTAAAAGTAATACACACCATTTTAAGACTCCTACGTATTTACTTTATATAAAGTTACCCATCCCTGGATAAAATTCTAAAATTTATATATATAATGATTGTAAAGGAAATGATTTACTCATTACTTTTAAACAGCGCCATCTGGTGCGCAACAATGCTTTAAATATACTGCTTTCAAAAATAAAAGATGCTTTAAAGTATGCAGCACCTTTAAATCGCTGAAAAAAATCGTCTTAAATTTCTCTTGGAAATTAGATATTTTTACGGAAAAAAGTATCCTATATTGGAATCAGGATACTAAGGTACCTCCTCACAAAATTTTTTATAAAATCTATCCAGTAGTTTTTACGTGAAGCAAAGACAAAGAAAAAGTCAGGAAATGAGTTACTGTTTTATTATATGTATAGACAACAGGACCGCGACTATGCATGAAGTATATATTGAACATTTTGTTACTGTAGCAGATGTAAATCAATTTTGTATGTTCTACATGAAAACATAAAATTTTGGGATTATTGACTGACGCGAACACAGACAGGCGACAGACATAGAGAAAATTACAGTTTTATTATACATAACCTATGATGCAAAAAACTTAATTGTTATCCAGAGACGGATAACCCTATGTAAAGTGAATATATAAACTTAACAGTGCCATGAGCAAACTTATCTAATAAGTGGAGGCATAAGATCATGAGAAAATTGTCATACTCGAACACAAACTAGTAAACTGAACACATGTCTACTCATGCCGTACTATTAGTGAGCAAATCTCTGTTCGTATCATTTACTCGTCTCATTTTTGAAACACAAGGTGCCTTTTTTTTAGTAGTTGTGTAGAACTTTTGGATAAAGCTTAGTGATAGTTTTGCTTGCATTAGTTATTTTTTGTTTTTTTGTAGTAATTAAGAAATTGTTTTTGTATTTGTTAAAAAATTCTATGTGTTCATTTGTAAAGTCGAACTGTGTTCGTGTTTCACTCAAAGCATAAAACTGCTTGAAGTCGCCCAAGTTCATTGTTATTATGTTTAACATTTAATCATAATTTTTCAAACTTGCTCTTGGAAACTCTGCAAGCTCATCGCAATTAGGTCGATGATATTCGCTGTTTATTATTGTCTATCATCGTTACTATTAAAAATTAAATAAAACAAGTAAAAGTGCTATATTCGGCCGTGCCGAATCATCTATACCCTTCACCACGGTGATTTTATTTCTACAGACATCTACAGCATTATCCATATTGTTGACTCTAACAAGTAAGGACAAAAACATGTGTTCAAGGCTTCAGCGGCACCTCAATCAAATATTAAAAATATGTTATGTTACACTCATGATTTTCATTTTCATAGAAATATTGATTTTTTTAAATATTTCGAAAATTGTTTGTAATAATTCTTGCAAAATTTTTTTGTAAAAATATTTTTTTTTAATTCTATTCGAAACTGTTTCAGTAAAAATGTCTTTTTGAAAATGTTTTGTTAATATTTTTTAAAATTTTTTTTTATATTTAGGACCTGTCTGCAATATATATTGAGTTAGAATGGTCAGACTTAATAAAAAAAATCCTTAAAAAATTTCCTCATATTGATCCCCTCATGTACCTTTTACCTGCTTCTGGTTACCATCATCAATTGCATGCTTTTCTGAAACAAAATATAACGTATCATCCAACACTCATGCTTATGACTATAAGACAGAGTATATTACTTGATATTTTTGGAAGAACACAGCTAGTTTTGACGTTTTTATTGATTTTGTTCAACTCGCCATTGCACAGTGCCTTAAAAGCGTTTTATTTGGAAATAATTCGGTTGCTCATGAACCATTGAATATTTGTTATATGCATAATTAGTATATTAATATTATTAATTTTGCTAAATACCCATAAAAAGAAGATAAACTAGCTACAACGACATTTAGTAGGAAATAATAAAATGTTAAGAATTCCAGAATTTAATTTTAACTCAGAGATTTACATGATATAAAAATAAAACACGTACTGGGGCCTAATCACCCCATTCGATATCGAGTAAACTATCGTATCGAATAATAAATCCGATACGAGTCGAGTAAGCTAATTATGCCATTCGATATGTATCGAATCGTTATTTATATCAAATTGTAGTAGATTAATAATAAGCAAGAGCCCCCACGCAAACCCCTTAGGGTCTGTGAGCTTATACACAATCTCAACCAGAATATCACAATGAGATTAAAACATGTAAAAATTTTAAATCAGTAGCATACCAGCTTTCACCACGGTAGGTTTGTATCACTTCGCTAAATATTTAGCAAACCAATGCATTTTCATTTTAACCACTTTTTTTGGTTGTGTCTTTGATAATAAGTCAACAAGAAAACACGATTTAAAAAAATTTCCTTTCGAATGAAATTACTAATCTTTTTATTCGATATCGAAGCTATGATACCAAAATGAAAAATTACTAGTGATATTATTTAATATCGAATGCGGTGATTAGACCCCTGATTTTAGTTTTCAGTTTTTTTTTTAAATTCAATTGTATTATAAATTTCTGTATTAAAGCTAAACGTAAGTAGATTTTTTATTCAATGTAACTTTTTATTTGATTTTTTCTTTATTTAAAAGTTCGAAAAGGTTATCACTCTACATCTAGTGCATCGTACGAATTAATATAAAATTTATATGTACATATGTAGAAATAATATTACCTCGAATATTCAAATTGCTTAATAATTATTTATGTAAAGACAACACGAAAGCCCAAACGCCAATCAGCACCAGAACCTTTAGCAGGATGCCATTAGTAATTAATAAAACAAAAACCAAAAATTATTTTCGTTTCCTATAATCATGATGTAGATGGAAGCGAGCCGAATATTGAGTATTACCATTTTGTAAGGAGTTTGAATGATGTAAAACTTTGGCCGAACCATCAATCTGCGTGTTGCCGTCAGAACTACGCCACAGATTTGCAATAGCTTCTAGAGCGATTTCAGTTTCATCTTCTTTGTCATCGTGTTCGGCAGATAGAGTCAAATCAATTTGTCTCTTTAAGCGAGTATTGAAAAAATTTTGTATTTCTGGAAGATGGTTTGGTAAAGATGCTGAATTTATTAGAACAACTAAACCCACAAGTAACAGTATTATTGTTCTGGCTAAGAAAATCATTTTTAATTATTTATACACATCTAATATTATTAATGACAAGTTGAATGTTTAAATATTTATTTGAAACTGAATTGATAAGAGACTTAACCGCAGCTTAAATGAGCCGATTAGCTTAAGCTCCTACTTATTGATATATTATTGCCGTTATGTGATATACATACATACATACAGAATTATTTTTTACATGAACACAAAATATTCGTATACAGAAAGAAGTACGTACATATGTATGTATTTAATTTTTTCCGAAATATGTTTACATATTCTTAAATTATACAGTTAAAAATCAAATATTTTCTATTCAATTTCAGCGGTAACTTGTTTCTTCTGTTTAAATTAGGTCATTATTAAATTAGCAATGGCCATCTATATACGTACATATGTATGTATAATAAAATAGTAACTTATTACCGTCTGTCTGTCTGGTTTTAATTTGTGTTTGCATCAGGTAAAAACTACTGGATGGACTTAAACAAACTTTTATGAGGAGGTACCTTAGCATTCTGATTCTAATATAGGATACTTTTTTTCCGCAAAAATATCTCATTTCTAAGGGAAAGTGAAGAAAAAGCAGTAAAATAACGCAATTTCCGGTTTAAAGGTACTAAAATTTTCGGTTTAAAACTGGGATATTTCAAACATGGTTGCAAACCTTTTATTTTTGAAAATGGGATATTTTAACCTTTATGATTTTTGACATAAAGTACGGAGCGGGGTTACTAAGGTCCCCCACAGAAAAATGCGTTTTTGTATTTTATATGTTAACGTAAAAGTACTACAAAGAATATGTTGAAGGTGAGAAATGATTATTTTATAAATTTTAAGTAAATACACCGAAAAGTATTAATTTTAAAACATTTCATATTAGAATTATTATTAAGGAACACAAACTTTGGAATACAATTCTTCTTTAAACAATAACAAGCACAAAATAAAATAAAATAAATATAAAAATTCAATGTCTATAATATGCATAAATAGAATAATTGAATGCATCATCCCCACGTCCATCACTTATGTAACTAGTAACTGAACAAAATATAACGTATCATCCAACACTCATGCTTATGACTATAAGACTATAATATGCATAATATGCATAAATAGAATAATTGAATGCATCATCCCCACGTCCATCACTTATGTAACTAGTAACTCCTAGGGTAACATTCACAATATTACACGCTGACCTACGTGTTTGCGGAATTGCCTTCGAAGACCAAACTCTACCATACTTTGCCGCAGAGTTTGGTCTTATGCATTCAAAGGAAAAGCAATATCATTTCCAGTAACAGCAATATCCGGAAGAATATCTTCTGGTTGTTCTTCTACTTCTTCAATTTCGTCTTTCGTTTCGCTATCTTCACTTACATACATAAATGCTAGGTATATAATTAGAGTTGTCACTGTCGCAATCTGACTCTGTATCATTAGGATCCTCTTCACTGTCATTTATATAGTCTTCTATCTGTCGCATTTTTGGTTCTAAAAAAAACAACAAAAATTTGTAACGTAAATGGGTACCTTTATATAAAGTAAATACATAAACCATAACTGAAGCTCTATAAAAGTAATAGTCTTACAATTGGTGTGGAACATTACAAATAAAATACTAATGCATTGAAATAAAAATAAATAAATAAAAAATAAACGTTCATAAATAATTCTCGTTTGCAATAAATCCCGGTTTATATTCATCAAGGGAGCGCAGACTTTCTTGAACTTGAGTCGTAATTAAAATAAGTCAGTCAGTGCGATTTAGACTCACATACGTAGAGTTCCGTAGAGTTCAAAAACTTCTGCTTTTTAAAAACTTATATACATATACAGTGCCAGCTCGCTAATCCGAAGGCGTGTAATCCGAATTATCCAGTGATCCGAATTGAATTTATGGTACAGGGTGGGCCAAAAGAAACCAAGGGCTCTCCAAAAATTTGTCTTAAAAGTGCCATTGTGTCTCGGGCAGTATGGGCAGTGGCTCCGTCCTGCTGAAACCACATACCAGGTCTGTTTTCAAGAGCAGGACGTAAAAAATTTTCTATCATAAACCGATACCGCTCTCCATTTACGGTTACAGCACTTCCATCTTCATTCTCGAAGAAGTAGGGCCCAATGACATTTTCAGATGTGATCCCACACCATACTGTACACCTGATGGGGTGCAATTGGCGTTGATGAATGGCTCTTGGATTTTCAGAACCCCAGAACCTACAGTTCTGCTTATTAACAAAGCCATTCAAATGAAAATGAGCTTCATCACTCATAATCAAATTTTCAATAATGTCGGCGATATGCTCTTTGCGTTAAAATAATTGATCTCTGGTTTAAATAATACAATTCCAAGTGTTGTCTATATAATCTGAAAGAAAAAATAAAAAAAGTTAATAAACAAAAAAGTTATTAAACTTTTACACCCCTTGGTTTCTTTTGGCCCCCCCTTATATTACTTGCTCTATAGTCCGCATTGATTGCAAGCTCAGTAATACGAAATGCATATTTTTTACCGGTTTTTTTAATCGTTTATACCACAAGTAAAACAATATCAAACAGAAAACAATTTTACAAAAAAAAAACATTATTGTTACTGGATAAATCAAAATGTCATGGAGAGCAGCTGGTATCTGAATCTTGGCAATATAAAACTTTGTTTTTACCACCAAATTGTACTAGTTTTATTCAACCCATGGTTCAGAATGCGATACGACTTACTAAATTTTTTTTACAGAAAATATCTCTTGTGTGAATTGATAGGCTCTGAAGCCGACAATTCAGACATTTTTTTGCAACAATTCAGCTTAAAAGATGCTTGTGAATTACCTTAACAATCTTGGGACATGGTACCCAATTCTTCTATAAAGTCTTGTTGGAAACATATTCATTCTCAGCGATGGGATACAGAGGATAACATCCCACTTTCATTGTTACAGCAAGAATTACCTGAAAATTATCGTGTTGAAGAAACAGAAGAATTTTGCACAATAACAAACTTGTTTCACCGCAATAATGACGTGCAAATTTCTCAAGATTTAATTCCTGGCTGGATTATTAACTCTTCTTGTATTTGTTTAGAGTCAGACACAGAAAATATGGAATCAGAACCTATAAAGAAACACGTTAAAAATAGTAAAGCTGTGCAGGCATTAAATACAGCTATAGACTGGGCAAAAGAACGTGGAATGCAAACAGATTACATATTGATGCTAAAGGAATTGCGGAACGAGGCTTTGGCAGCATGTGCACTGAAAGAAAAGCCAACCTACATCACAAATTATGCATGCTAAAAAAAACATAATACTAAAAGCTTTTATTTTTTCATTCTTTATCAACAAAAATTAAATAAATTTGTTTTGAAAACCTAGCTTGTGTTTTATTTTCGAATATCGTAAATTATAATACATAATGACAATACATTCAGTAATCCGAATATCTCGTTAATCCGAATCAGGGTCTGCAATCATTAATTCGGATTAGCGAGCTGGCACTGTATTATAAGGCTATTTTGGCATTTCCTTCCGAAATAACAAGAAAGCTAATAGGTATAATCAAGAACAAGGCATATTAAACAAGGTGATAGCGTAAGGGAGAGGAAATTTGAGCAAAAAATTTTTTGAATTTTTTTTATATGGATTTTGACAGTAAAATCTATTTCATTCTCTCTTAAAATAAATTTTTAATGTCAAACTCCATATAAAAAAAATTGAAAAAATTTCTCTTTAATATTAGCTCCGCCTTGTGCTGTCACCTGGTTAAATATGCCTTGATCAAGAAGATATTCTTATTAAGAAAAGTAAAAAGATGATTTACACATGTTCATATAGGAAAGAACATAATGAAATTAATAAGGAATACCTTTTTGAAAAAATCAATTAAGTAGGCTAATGAAATCAGTAAGAAATCCATTTCTTATACAATTCAGAAGAAAACTTAATAGAATCAAAAAGTTTTCTCTGTGGATTGTTTTTTTTTTGTGTCAAAAATGAGTAAACAAATTGTGAATAAGTTTTCTTATTGATTTAATGGGATTCCCTTATTGATAAAATTAAATATATATAATATACCCCTTAGCATAAAAACATTTCATAAAGAAAATCTTTTTGATTGTATTAGGCATTTTTGGCTCTGTGTAAAAGAAAGGAAAATTCATTAAAGCAATTGTTCAAATGTTTCTCTTGAACACATGACAGTTTATAATCACCATTCATGCCAAACATTTTTTTTAAGCAGATGTAGCGAATTTTTTTGCTTGGCTATGTTAACACACACAGAAAACACACAGAGTCTTTGGCGGAAATCGCACCCACAACCTCTAGCGCGCTACCAAGCGGTCTATCAAGGCACTCTCTCCCACACCTTTGGGAATTTTAGTTAACATAATTAGAAAGAAATTTTATCTTGATATTTGGAAGAATGATTTAACTAAAAGTACTTAAAAATTATATTCGGTTAAAGGAAAAAAATGGGAAAAGTTTGAATATAAATTTTATGAAGTAATGGCAAAAATTACTTTCACAAATTTCGCTTTTTGTTTTTCTTTTTTATACATACTACTATAGTCTAAATAAGCAAAAACAAATCTTACAAGCTGTCTTTCAATATCTCTCGAACTGCAGTCATACATCCATTGATAGTTTCTCTACCATAATGAGCAAAACACTGACCAAACGGTTTGCAAATTGTACTTTCTCAAAACATTTCTGTTTTGCTCTCATTGTTTTCTTTTTTACCTAAGTACTTTAAAAGTAATGTACAGTTTGTGTTCACGACCAAAAACAATACAAAACTAAATGACACAATCAGTCTCATTATATCCGTTTTGTTTTTGTTTTACTCACTGAAAAGTACAAAACAAAACTAAAGCAAACGTTTCCTCTTGTTTATTTTCATACACTGGTTTTCGGTATATTTGGGATCAGTGTTGGGATCTGACAATGTATAAACTGTACCGAACCATTGATAAAAATGTACCAAATCAGCATAAATTGTACCAAAATTTGGCTCGCCATTAAATTATAGTAAATCATTATACTAGGGTATTATATTAAGGTATTTTAAAATAATGATAATTGGCCTTGATTCCTTGAATTACTGTTTTTGTGTTGCTAATTTATGTACAATTAATTTGCCTAAATACCTATTTTATAAGCAAAAGTATTACATGTTAGCAGCTAGCTGGTTATTTGCAATTTCCAGCAGATGCTAGAAAGTTACCGGATCGTAATCCGATAGAGTATGTTGGAGTTATTTGGGATAATAATTAACGAGTCATCTTATTACCAAAAAAATCCTTACGATTTCTCCCTAGAAAGAACAGAAAAAATATATGCCAAATACTGCCGGAAACGGATTGAGGCGATGCAAATAAGTTCAAACGCTGTAGTCCAGCAAAAAGGCATTGTTCTTAAATTACCTATTACATACATGGAAGGGTTATCAAACTAAATAAGGGTTATCAAATGAACGCAAATCAATAATGAAGCATATTAGTTAGTGCTAGACAGGGTTGCAGAACTTTGATATTGGAAATGTTTATTTTTTGTAAGAAAAAATATTGAATAAATAAAAAAATTTATTGAACAAATTTTATGTGAAATTGTACCAAAAAAAAAGAAGGAGGTGTACCAGTGTACCACTGATGTGTCGATTGTGCCAAATTTGGTACACTTGTACCACAAATCCCAACACTGATTGGGATCCCGCGGGATCCCAATGTTGAGTACGGGATCACACCTAATGATAAAAATTCTCTCATCAGTGACACTCAAATGATTGCTCAATTGACGGTCACTGTTCTTGTGGGTAGTTATCAAAAAGTACATGTTTTTTATTTTCTTTTCTACGTTTGTTCATAACAGGTAGTATTCTTTAGATTTACCGCAAGGTACATACATACCTATATTGAGTACGGGATCACACCTAATGATAAAAATTCTCTCATCAGTGACACTCAAATGATTGCTCAATTGACGGTCACTGTTCTTGTGGGTAGTTATCAAAAAGTACATGTTTTTTATTTTCTTTTCTACGTTTGTTCATAACAGGTAGTATTCTTTAGATTTACCGCAAGGAACATACATACCTATATTAAAAAATACAAAATATTCATTAAGTAAAGCTCAAATATAATTGAATGACTTTAATTTTGTGTAGAGTTTAATTAGGGTTTTCAGTACAAGATACCTTTGGGCAAAAATTACCTTTAGTGATATTACAAAATTATTGCATTAATTTCGTTGATTTCTAGTGATGTGAGTTAAACAATTTTTGCACTAAAATTTAATTACATATTTGATTTCAAAAAAGCAATATGTTGCAACCCTTTTTCTTCACTAATTTGAGTGCAACGTGGAAATTTTGCACTAAATTTGAAGCACAATTTCTGAAAGTTTAGTGAGAGTGTAATTAAATGCAGCTTTTTATTGATTGCAAATGCAAATATTCCACTAATTGAGTGAGTGAAGAAATTTTGCAACTCTGCTCGTATGGAAAAATACTATTTTATGATTTTTTTTCAAAAGATTAACAAATCGTACAGATCTGTCAAAAAGTCTGTCACACACATACATTTCTAATCCACACTAACGTTTGTCCATGTTACATTTGTAATTGTTCTACTCTAATATCATTACTGGGTTCTAATACTGGGTACTTCTTTAGACCTTCCACTTCGCTTCTGTTATGCATTAGTAAAAGGACTACAACAGATTTGTTTTTCTTGGTTAAGTAAAATACATTGTAATTATGTTATTAAAATGGAATATGGTAGATTCCACTATGCGCCCTTTTGGAATAGCAATTTGTATGTGAGTGATTTTTTAAGAGCTTGAGAACTTTTTTTTTAAAAAAAACGCATAAAATTTCATCGGTTCTTTATTTGAAACGTTAGATTGGTCCATGACATTTACTTTTTCAAGATAATTTCATTTAAATGTTGACCGCGGCTGCGTCTTAGGTGGTCCATTCGGAAAGTCCAATTTTGGGCAACTTTTTCGAGCATTTCGGCCGGAATAGCCCGAATTTCTTCGGAAATGTTGTCTTCCAAAGCTGGAATAGTTGCTGGCTTATTTCTGTAGACTTTAGACTTGACGTAGCCCCACAAAAAATAGTCTAAAGGCGTCAAATCGCATGATCTTGGTGGCCAACTTACCGGTCCATTTCTTGAGATGAATTGTTCTCCGAAGTTTTCCCTCAAAATGGCCATAGAATCGCGAGCTGTGTGGCATGTAGCGCCATCTTGTTGAAACCACATGTCAACCAAGTTCAGTTGTTCCATTTTTGGCAACAAAAAGTTTGTTAGCATCGAACGATAGCGATCGCCGTTCACCGTAACGTTGCGTCCAACAGCATCTTTGAAAAAATACGGTCCAATGATTCCACCAGCGTACAAACCACACCAAACAGTGCATTTTTCGGGATGCATGGGCAGTTATTGAACGGCTTCTGGTTGCTCTTCACTCCAAATGCGGCAATTTTGCTTATTTACGTAGCCATTCAACCAGAAATGAGCCTCATCGCTGAACAAAATTTGTCACATTTGAACATTTCGAACCGAACACTGATTTTGGTAATAAAATTCAATGATTTGCAAGCGTTGCTCGTTAGTAAGTCTATTCATGATGAAATGTCAAAGCATACTGAGCATCTTTCTCTTTGGCACCATGTCTGAAATCTCACGTGATCTGTCAAATACTAATGCATGAAAATCCTAACCTCAAAAAAATCACCCATTATAATTCTCTCCATTTTCGTTATTCAAAATAATTACATATAAAAAAAAATCAAAAACATACATATCTAATAACAAAAAAATTGCCATATAAAAAGTACGTGGACGTGGATACCCAGGTATGCTACTGTTGACGTACGTATAATTTTTCTGCTGTTGACATAAGGGTTAAAAGTATTTTAGACCAGATTAACTTTTTGCTCCATTGATCGTAAAACCAATGAATTTACAATAACATATAAATTAAATTAAGTTTTTTTTAAGACTACACTACCTTCGCGAAGCTTTTTGCCCGCAACCTCCAGACTGATAGACTAGCGCGCTACCATTTTATGTGCTATCGAACTGATTCACTAACACTTAAAAAACTCAATCGAATTACGTACTTTCCAGAGTTTTAGTTTTAAGATAGCTTATTAATATTGTAGGTCTAAATAAGTTTTTGGTCGTTAAGCCATAAAATGGAGGAAATTAAAAAAACTTTATTCACATACTAAATGAGCGCAAAATAATTTATCTCATGATGATGAGAATTCGTATTATCCCAACGGAAAAAAGAGCATTTATTACGTATATAATTAAATATGTAATATATTACTTAGAAAGAAAAATAGTTTATTCCCCTGGAATAGAGAAGATAATTTAATCCGACAAAAAATTTCACATTGATTACCACGTATATTCCCAAATTTTGAGAAGAAGGAATGTACTGTTTCTTCGTGTAACAATTGTTCGTGTTTTTCCTATATTTTGTTAAAATAAAAGATTTGTTGTTTAACATCGTCTTCATGTGGCCTCTTTATTTGCTTATATCGACACTTCCTAGTAAATTAGAATTTAAAGAAGATACCCGCAATATCTGTCGAGTCTGAACTCTTTATATATTTGTCTAATAAGCTCTTGTTAGAAAAAATTCATTATTAACTACTTCAAAGATTTTGCGAAAATGAATTAATTTATTAACAATAATTCGAATAAACGGTGTTAACTCATGTTTTAAGTTTTTTAGCTAACAAAATTTTTCATTATGCTGTTGAAATAACGCTCCACCACTTACATGTAATTTTCTTCTAACAATATTGCATGCCTTGTAACTACAAATCCTTGGACACTTACATAAATAATTTTCAAATAAATTTATTTAAGTATTTTTTATTCAAATTTTAGGTTCAGCGATTTTTGCTGGTGGCCAATCCCACTGTTTTTTAGGAATAGGCTGTGTAAGCTTTTCCCAAGGTTTCCAGCCTAACATTTTGCGTGCCAGTGCCAATTCATTCTCCGCTTGTACAATCAACTCTTCAACCTGACCGCATCCAATAGTTTTTTCCAAAGCGCTAATATCTTTGTTCTGTAAATACATATAATCGTAAACATAGTAATGAAAGTAAATATACATATGTATGTATCTCACAGTTTCAACGGCTTTCGCTCTTTGCTGTACAATTTGCTCAGTGTATTTGCGATAGGCAGCATCTTGAGGCATCTTAGCTACAGCTCTTAGGATTTTTCCGTACAACGCACCTAAAGTATGATGAGGATTAACGGCTACAGCTAATCCTGTCAAACCAGTCGACTGAAATTGTGAATTTTTATTAAAATGTTTGCCAGGGGAAAACTATGTTGGACGCTCGTATGACATAACAAAATATTGTTGCATCCGCTATCATGGAAAATGACACTTGTGCATGCCAATTTAGATAAAATATTCAATGTATGCTTACCGCTTTTAATATTTTAGACATGTTTGTAGGGGTTGGTATAATTAATTTTTTCTTCTTTTAACAAAACTCTGGATAAAAAACCACGAAAAACAAATCTCCGGAAGATCTGAGCAAAAAAATTCAGAAGAATGAAACAGCTGGATGAAGACTTGCCAGACTTTAAAAAAATATATTAATACCTTACCACGTTACTCATTTTTAATTATATTTAAACCATGATTTAAAAAAAATATAACGGAAAAAAATGGTTAATAATATGGCAACAAACACTGCAACATTTGTTTACGTGTATTTGCTGATCCATTCAAATCAGTTTTATTTTATAAAAAATAAAACTTATTTGAAATCTATTTTAGAACTTTTGTATGAAAATTTGTTCTAAAATAGAATTCAAGGTATATTTATTTTACTAGGTAGTGCCATCCCTACAACAAATACAACAATACAAGAACAACATGGCATTTTGTTGTTGCTTTGTAGTTCGAAATGTCAAAAAACATATAAGAAAATTGAGAAGGCGTGTATGTGTTTTATTGCTTTCTCACTTCTACACTATAAAATTTCTGAACACATACAACTTTTGACATGTCGAACTACTAAATCAGCTGGGCGGACGACACTACCTAGTAAGATAAATATACCTTGATAGAATTCAAATAGATTTTATTTTTTTATAAATATGAGGGTTATAATTTAGGTCTCAATACTGTGACCAGGTCTAAAAATAATTGGCAGGTAAATCCGGTTTAAAATATTGCTAAGAGATTCCAAAAAGCTAAAAAGTAATACTAAAATTTATATTTTTAATGACTTTATCCCTCATAAAATTGTTTAAAATATATGTATCATTTGAATAATACAAAACTGATTAAAAGACAATAAAGAGCTGAACAAAGGATATGTGGCTTTATTTATGAACTATATAGCTGTGCCCGCCACGTCGTGGTCGTCCTGACAATATTTTGCGCGATTTTGCTTTGAAAGTATTTTACATCAATTGTAAAAGAAAAGTGCAACTAAACTAAGAAGAAATTAACAATAAAAAAATTTTATCACCACACTAAAGTCGTAGTATTCTTACCAAATTTTAAAAATTAACGCTAAATAACAAAAATAATGTAATCACCTAAGTATGTATCAAGGCGAATTCATACCAGGTGGTGTTGATAGCCCAGCTGATTGTTTTTTGTTCTCGTTTTTCTTGCTAATGTGTTGTCAAAAATACATTGTTTCATATCTGCTAATATAATGTGAAAGTAGTTGTTTTGTTGTAGTTGTTTTTCTACTGCTCACACTTGGTATAAATTCGCCAAATTATACAACACGTACGCGTCTTAAAAATATTGTTACGTTTTATTTATTCAACAATACGATCTTTCGAAATTAAACACGCAAATAATTATTTTAATTTAAAGACACTTTATTCAGCTTTGTATAAATAACTATTATTGACACTGTTTAACATTTTCTATCATATCTACAAATCAGCGTTAACGTACAGGTTCAAATAAATACTCACTCGCAACTTGTGTATATACTATGACCGTCAAAAGAAAGTGTACACCTTTGGCATTCATGTTAAAAATTCTCATTTATTAATTTCTTTATAATTATTTATTAATTTCTTTATAATTATATACGTATATACATAAGTATGTATATATGTATATTGAGAAAAAAGTTTTGTATGAAAAGTGTTACAATGTAAATGTACAAAGAAAAAATTTATTCAAATGTTTTTAATATAAAAAATTAAATTATTTAATCAAAACTGTCAAAACACTGACTTTTTATTTTGTGTTAAAAATTTGTTTTTTTGTCTTCCCGTACTTTTGTGTAACTTTGTCTCATTTTCACGAATTTTACCCAAAAAGTAAAGAAACAGACCTATTATCTCTTTATTAAAATAATAATATTAAAATAATATTATTAATGTCGAAAAAACAATTAGTATTTAGTTTGATTGCCATTTGATTTTATCGCAGCTTGTAGTCTTTTTGGCATCGATTCCACAACAGAGAATGACAAAAAACATACCATACACACATTCTCATATCAATTTCAACTTAAATAACTACAAGCATAGACAGAGAACCTAAAGAAATCGAGACTACACCTTACGCGCGTGTAAATAGTACTTCATAAGGGACCAGGACTAGTCCAAAAGTAATCCAAATATATGGGAAAAACATGCTCCATTTTACGTTACAATGTCCTAGGAGAGGACCACGTAATCCAAAAGAACATTACGTCAGAGTAATCCAAAAACTAGTCCAAGTAACTACTCCGCAAATTATTAACAAAGGGTTAGTCTTGAAATTACTTCATGTCACTACTCCATGTATTACCACAGAAAACTAGTTGAGAAACCATTTTATACTATTACCCCGCGGAATATAAACCAAGGAGAAGTTTTTAAATTACTCTGATGTGAATACTCCATGGAACACCACAAGAGAATAGATTGAAAATTATCCTTTGGTTAAATTTCTTGGATCACCCAAAAAAATGTTTTGCAAAAAAAAAAAAATCAAAAGAAATGTAATCACAATATTTTTTGTATATAATTTTTTCATTTATTAAATAACTATGATAAACAAAAACAAGTAATATCAAACAAATTCAACGCATATGAACGTTTTAATATAAATAAAAAATAAATAATTGCAAACATAACAATTGTATTCATAGAATATATGTATGTACCTGGGTACTTCAAACCTGCATAAAGTGTAATAAGCTCACCTTGGATGGGCTTTTTACCCTGATTTCGAATTTATAATCTATTTTTGGTATAGGTTCCAATAAATCAATTAATTCTGACTTTTTTTTGCACAAATGAACCGGAAGTGTCGTTTCTTTACGACTTGAAGTGCATTCCTCATTTCTTTATCTGCATTGCTAGAAGACGAACTAATTGCATCTGAAAACAATTTTTCTTGTTGGGATTATACCGTGTTATTTTATACAATGAATACATACATACCTATAACAGTTTTATAGAAGTTTTTATTTTGGTAGTTCAAGTTATTTAATTCAACAGGTGAATCTTCTAACTCCAAAGAACCGTCTCCATTAGATTCTATTTCAATAGAATCTAATTCTTCTTTTTGCACTCATTGAACGCATTTGCGGTATTTAATTTATTTAAGTAATAATCTTTTTCTTTTTAACCGACTTCAAAAAAAGAAGGAGGTTATCAATTCGTCTGAATGTTGCTTTTTTATGTTTGTGCCCGCAGAACTCAGTCATTTCTGAACCGATTTTAAAAATTTTTTCTTTATTAGAAAGGAAATGCTTAAAGATTGGTCCCATTTTAAAAGAAGTTCAGAATTTTTAAAATTAAAGGGTGTCCCCATACAACATACATGTTTTTTACGTGTATTATGAACCGTAAAGGGCACTCTTTTAAAATTTTAAACAACTGCTTATTACTATAGCTGCCAGTAAAAGAAATTAATAAAAAAAAAAAAATAAACTTAAAAATTAAAGGGTGTCCATATATGTGATGTCAATTTAAATATATGAACCATTTGAACCATTGTAGACAATCACTTGAAAATTGGACAGAATTTCCAATATTTATAATCAGAAATTAAATATTTATAAAAATAAGTGTTTAATTTAAAATAAGTGTTTAATTTAAAATTGTACATTAAAGGGTGTCCCCTAGGTGATATTGTTTAAGCTATATGACCATATCGTTGGAACCGTTACTTTTTATTACTGTGTAAGTAATAATAAGTGTAAAAAATAAAAGGTGTCCTCATATCTGACGTAATATGTCGTATATGGCTTTATCTGCTTAACCGTTATGGATAGACATTTGAACTATTTTAGCAGTGTGCTTGCGATCATTGTCTTGCTGAAAGACCCAAGTACGATCAAAGCTCAATTCTAAGACACTCTCTACCAAATTTTTATTCATAGTGCTTTTTATGAATACCAAATTTCCTACTTTAACTTTTATAATAACTTTTGCGTAAACTCTCGACGTTGACGTTGATTGATTACCGAAATACTCGGTTTTCTCCTTGGAACTCGTCCATACAGTCCACTTGCATGTAGTGCTCTGCGTATTGTCCTGGTATTAACAGAAATACCGGTACATTATGTTATATTTCCAGATATTTTTACAGCTCTTTCTGTTTTTCGCCAATTCTCCCACAATGGACCGTATTTGAGTAGCGTTTAGTTTGGCTGACCAGATTTTGGGCGATTTTATAAATTTGAAAACTTTTTGTATTTATCAATTATATTATTTACTCTTTTAATTATTAAACCGATCTTTGGGAAATATATTTTTTCGTAAAATTTTAGCAGAATTTTGCGAATATCTATTGAGGTTTGTTTGCCTACTTTTAAAAAAGTACAAAAAGGTTTATTTTTTGAATTTCTTGTGACAACGTCAAATCAATTAATAATTTTTATAACTAGTTAGTATAACTCTAAATCACAGGCCCCCAACCAAAAAAAGTGGTTAAAATGGATTGGTTTGCTAAATATTTAGCAAAGTGACACAAACCTATTTACATTGTTGAAAGATGGCATGCTACTGATTAAAAATTTTTACATGTTTTGTTCTCTTTGTGAGATTCTGGTTGAGATTGTGTATGTGCTCACAGACCCTTAGGGGTTTTCGTGGGGGCTCTTGGTCTAAATATCGAAGTATAACAACTGCCTACACCAATGAACCGATCTTGCTGAAATTCACAGATTGTTACTAGATATACGGTTGGTAAAATAGGGTACTTATTTTTTTGATATTCGACGTGGGCCTGGCACCTCCCACACAAAGTAAGTAGTTATCATCGTGTAGCCTGGTAACAGCAATAGGTAGCTCCTTGAAATTTTTCCCCCGTCATCTCTATATTAGCATACATAGTTAGGAGAAAGATAGACTGGATTGGAATAGCAGGCGTGGTAACTCCCATACGAAGTGAACAAATATTACCCTGTACATATAGAACTGATTTAGGTAGCACCTTGGAATTTCCCACCAGTAACCTCCATATTAACGTACATAGCCAAGCTAAATACAGGCTGAATTTGAATAGTGGGCATGGTACCTCCCATACAAAGTGAAAAATTATTATCCTGTTCCTGGAAAACTACAATAGATAGAGCCTTGAAGCTTTGCACAAGTTAACCGTATGCTAATGCGCATAGTCTACTAAAATACAGAAATAATTGGGGCTGCAGGCGGGGTATCTCCCATACAAAGTGAAAAAATATTATCCCGTATCTAGACAACGGCAATAGGTAGCGCCTTGGAATTTTGCACCATTATATAAAAACATAAAAAGTAAAAATTATTACCGTGTTAATATGTATGTTCAGCAAAAACAGATTGGATGGGAACAGTGGGCATGGTATCTTGTATATAAACTGAAACAGTTTTGGCGTGGGAATAGCGTATGTTGTCGAGTTAAAGGTTGGTTATACTTTTCTTCCAAGTAGTTATTGTATTTTTTGTGGAGCGGTATAGCGAAGCGCACCGGGGATAGCTAGTATTATATAAAAAATATAAAATATTCATTTAAATTATAAAGAAATTAATAAATAACAGTTTTAACATGAACGCCAAAGGTGTACAGTTTCTTTTGATGCTCACAGTATATATGAGCTACTTAAGAAAATTCTGTAACAACAACTTAGGCAAACTAGGAATGTCGCGATTATAGAAAAACAACCGCTCGTTGCTGTTAAGTTTTAGCAACAATGTAATTCCACAAAGTAAAAATACAAATCAAATATAAATTTTATTCAATTGGCTATTTGGTAATAAGTAATGTATATTTTGTCAACGCCATCTGTGTTTAAAATATCAAAAATTAAAGGTGCCGTGCCGTGCCGTATACTAAGTTGTTGCTCATACAGAGCAACAATGTTGGTGCCAAATGGTAAAAAGCTGCCGTAAACACTAGGTTCTTATTTGCAGCTTTTGGTCATGTCCAGAAACGACGTTTAGGTTGAAAACAATGTTTTATTTATTTTAGTTTTTCTGTATGTAGTTATTATTTATTTGTTTGTTGCAAATCCTTCTTTTTTTCCTTTCGTCAAATGTGTGTAAAATTTATTTGTTAATTTTTCAGGTGGTTTCTTGATTTCGAACAATTTAGGTTATACACGATAACCCAGGCGATTACACGTGGCTGGTTGATGCAAACACAAATTAACTGTACCACGGTATAGCTAACCGTGGAAGCCAATCGGCCAGTGCGAGAGGGAGACGCAAACCACTTGAGTCCGAGCAACGAGGACGGCCTGATTGACCTTAAACGATAATGACAATGACGCGCGAACGTGTTCCTCAATCCAAAGCCACAGATTACTAACCAGATTACCCACTTGTGACGTTTAAAAAAGTACATTAAAAAATTTAAATTGAACTGTAGCAAAAATTGTATTTTTGTAAAATAAAGTTAAAAGTATATAAATTTCCGTGAAGTAAATAACTTAAAATTTATAAAAATATATTTCGGTGGTTCCAAAGTGCTATTAAAAGCTAAAAAAATACAACATGTGCATAAGGTTGTTACAAAAATTGGCAATAAAAATTTTCCTAGTAGTATTTGTTCGAGAAGTCTCAATTCAACAGCATTCAGGAATAAATTGAACACAAATGCTGTTGGAAATGAAGAAGTCCTGGCTAAATTATTAGAGGTCTTATGATAAACAAATTTAAATATCTATGGGACTTCGTAAGAATTGTGTAATATGCTTATATGCATTACATGAATGGTTGTTGAATTCGGTGGAAAGTTTTAATATATACGAGAGCCAAGCAATGATCCACATGCTTTTATTGAGTATTCATTTCTCTTATTAATCAGCCGCGATTGCCTTATGATATAAATGCGTATTACTCGGTAAAAATTAAGGTAAGCAAAACAATTTCAATACCCTGTGATATAAATACAACCTCTAATAAATTGCATTTTCATTGAAGGTAAATTGGGCCGCTAGTATTATCGCACTGTACGCAAACTATGAAATGAAAACGATGCGTTGTTTTGTGAAAAAGCCAGACACGAATACGAATTGCAAGCAATAAATGGCAAATGGATCGGTTGACGTTTCAATCGCTCCAATGGGTTGTCATGTTGCACCACTTGAAAATACTACGCCTATGAAGCCCAAGTTAAAATCTTAATCATAATTATTAAATACCTTCAAGTAAAAATACATTTTTACTTTATTTGAATTTAAATAAAAGAATTTATTTTCGGTTTGAATATTTATTTGTTATAGTTTTTATTTTACGTTTTATATAAAGTCATTCTTATAGATACATAAATTTATATGTTTTTGCCTGACTCAGAATATTTATAAGTTCTTTATACATATGTACCTACAAAGTATAGTATTAAATTGAAATCTTTGTTTTAATAATTTTCTTGTACTATTTTTTTTAAATTGATTTGTTAAATTTTTTAATTTAAGTTTTTTTTATTGTTTTTGTTTGTTTTGTATTTATAAAATGCAGAGCTAACGGCCGATGTTGCTAAAGCTCTTTGTTTTTTTATATTATCTTATAATTTTAATTGTAAGGTAGTTCGGTAATAAATAAATAAATTGTTTGTTCTTATTTAAATAATTATTTTAATTAATTTAATTTCATGTATCGTTAAAACATACAAACTAAATATAATATATTTAATGTTTTCATTATTTAGATTTAACTCTTAAATTCTCAATTATTATACAAAATTTAAAAACAAAACTAACAATTGATTACATAATATTTTCATTTGAATAAAACAATATCAATGAAAGTATATAGTGTTAAAGATGATTAAAAACAAATATATATTTTTTGTATTTAGTTTTGCTATTTGTAATTATTTGTTGTTTAACAAATATTTCGAAACTATGTAAGAAATAAAGGTTTTACGTATAAAAACAAACAAACAATTGTATTTTAATTGTCTAACAGAATCAAAAGTTTAAAGAATTTTTAACAAGTTTTAAATATAATAGTTTGTGGTTGTTATGGATACCTGCTGCTGCCGATTTACTTGTTTGTTCAGATATGATAGTATTCAGAAAAACACATCATGTCATGTTAACACACAAGTTAATTTGAATTAAGACTGTTAATGCACCTTAACTTTGTCGTCTGTCTACGCTATTAGAAAACTGCAATTAGAAAAGTAAAAGTTACATATAAATATTAAAAAATTTAAAATTAAACTTGTAATATATTTTTTTATCTTGATTTTAGTAAAATAGACCTGCCAGCTCAGGGCAATTATTCTTCGTATGGTAAAAACCTGTTTGAATATTAAAATTTTATTTAAATTGTTAAAAAAAATGTAAAATAAAAAATTTGGCAGTCGCCCTTATTTTCCGAGTTATGGGCCTCTAAACTTTTTATATGGAACTATGATTTTACACTACATTTTTGAACAAATTATGTCAATATGGGTATCATTTTAAAGCTTTTGGAAATATCTATCAGGTGATGCTAAACTTTTTTTTTTTTTTTAAATTAACCCATTAAGAGACAACCAACGATTTTTTTTTTTTGATTTTTTTAATTTTTACACTATTAAGTACAGTAATACGTAATAAAAAATGTGATAAAAAGCAATTAAATGAATCAATAAAGAAAATAATTTTTGCAAAAAAAAACCGACTTCAAAACAGATAGAAGGGCACCAGTTATAAACTAAAAATGTAAGAAGTAATCGGTAAGAACTAGATTTAAACCAAATAATAGATGCGCCAAAGTTAGCGAAAAAAAAAGTAAAGAATATGTGAATGTCAAGCATATACCTATTACTGTTCAAAATTTAAGCTATTTTTACTGTTCTGTTTTTGGCGTTGATAAGTGCGGACGCGATTTTTTTAGCTCGCATTAACAAAAAACAAAACATACATTGTGTGAATAATTTCAAACAAAAACAAAAAAACAAACCTGTTTTAATACAACAACAAAGTTGTCTGTAATTTTCTTTCTTTCTCTTTATTTTTTACAACGGCATATTGAATTGCTTCTTTAAAAATAAAACAAAAACAATAAGGGCTAATGAGCCTCTTTAATTTAAGCAAAAAAAATGTAGACAATATTGTATTAAATAAAGACAAAAAAACTGAAAATAATTTGTGTGTAAATTCTACGCAAGTTATACGTGCCCAATCTTGTTCGTCGCTTTTGCTAAGCGATGACAATAATATAACTACAAACAAGTCGCCTTCTGAACACAGTGTTACCAACAGTAATATGGATAGTGCAGAAAAACCTAAGACTCAAGTGGGAATGTACAGATATATAACTGTGTTGAAAAGAGGTCGAAGCCCTCTAAATCTTCGCAGATTGCACCAATGTCCAAAGTACTTAAAGATAAGCAGGCTAACGGAATAAGTTCCCAAAATCGTTTTGCTATTTTAGATAATGAAACAAGTGAACAAAAAACGGCACCCAAGTCGTTTAAACCACCACCAATTTTTTTAAGGGAAAAAAATTCGAATGAATTAATAAATAAGTTAATTTCAGTTATCGGGGAAAATTCATTCTATGTAATTCCAATCAAGCGTGGTAACATTGATGAAACAAAAATTCATTTTATAGACGAAGGTAGTTATCGTAAAGCAGTAAAGGAGTTTGAAAGCTGCAATAAGAACTTTTATACCTATCAGCTGAAGAGTAGCAAAGGCCTACAGGTAGTCATCAAAGGTGTAGACTCATATGTTAACCCAGTGGAAATAAAATCTGGCCTCCAAAAAAGCAGGATTTAAAGTCAAAAGTGTTGATAATCTCAGAAATCGAGCGCGTGTCCCTCAACCTCTATTTCGCGTTGAACTGGAACCTGGGGATACTAGATTAAAGAAGCACGAAACGCATCCCATTTATAATCTAAAATATCTGTTACACCGCAGGATAAGTGTAGAGGAACCACATAAGCGGTCAGGACCCGTTCAGTGTTTAAATTGCCAAGAATACGGCCATACAAGGGCTTACTGCAAGTTGCCTCCGGTTTGCGTTGTGTGTGGAGAGCTTCATTGTTCCGCCCAATGCGACAAACCAAAGGATGACTCCAAGGTTAAAAAATGTAGCAATTGCGGTGGAAATCACACTGCTAACTACAGAGGCTGTCCAGTTTTTTCTGAGGTAAGGAAGTCAACTCAGAAATTAAATACTCCTGCTAGGCAGCCACAATACCAAGCAAATGCTCATTACCCTCAGTTAGCTCAACCCACAACCAAACATGTTTCATACGCGGATATATTAAAATCCAATCATGTTTTAGCACACAAAGCGACACCTACAAACAATTCTACCCCAAATATGCATCCAGAAGCTAAAGAACAAACTCCATCTGGTAACTACAATCGTCTCGAAGCAAGTATCGAGACATTAGTGCATTCGTTAAACAGTTTTATGAGCTCTATGAGCAGCATGATGCAAGAAATGGTTCGCATGCAATCTATGATGTTGCAGGCGGTACTTAACAAACCATGAACTGTTTAAAAATATGTTTCTGGAACGCAAACGGCTTACGCCAACACAAAAATGAACTCGAGTACTTCTTGAAGAACCAACAAATTGATGTCATGATGGTTTCAGAGACTCATTTAACAACAAATAGCTTTTTTAAAATCAATGGCTATATATTATATGACACTAAAGACCCCCGTGGCAGAGCATGTGGTGGTTCAGCAATACTAATAAGGGCTGGAATTAAACATCATTTACTGTGTGATTTTTGTGAGGACTACCTTCAAGCAACAAACATCTGTATTGAAGAATATCATCAAAACTTTGTTATTTCTTCGATTTATTCACCTCCTAGATTTCAAATATCAGAGAGTCAATATATCACTAGGTCCCTGTTTCATAGCATCAGGCGACTACAACGCTAAACATACGTTTTGGGGATCACGCCTAATAACTCCAAAAGGTCGTGTTTTGTTTGATACAATTTCAAAAATGAGTCTGCATGTGATATCAAGTGGACAACCCACCTATTGGCCTACTGATCGACAAAAAATACCTGATGTTATTGATTTTGGCGTGACTAAAGGTATTTCGAGAGAAATGATTAAGGTTGAAGCGTCACTCGAATTATCCTCAGATCATTCACCCACTATTGCCTATATATGGAATCAGCAAAATATCGTGTCGCCAACAACTTGCACAAGCATTAATTGGTTGAAATATAAAAAGTATCTCAGTACTCATTGTTCGGAAAACATACCGCTAAGAACACCAGAAGATGTGGACCAGAGTCTAATTTATTTTGATCAAAACCTTAAATCAGCTGCCCAACATGCGACAGAAACCAGACAACCAGCTAGATACAATCAAATTTATTTTGTAGATGTCGAGCGGCTCTTGGCTGAAAAAAGAAAAATTAGAAGAGAGTGGCAAGCACACAGATCTCCTCAACTCAAATCTAGACTTAAAGATTGCACGAAACGACTAAGATAGCTGCTAGAATCTCGAAGAGTAGCATCTCTGAAAAATTACTTGGAAGACCTCGACGCAACAGCTCAATCAGATTATTCATTATGGCGTGCATGTAGGATCCTTAAAAGACCGGTCATACGTAAGCCTCCCTTGCGAACTTCTTGTGGAGACTGGGCAAGGAATGATACCGAAAAAGGCAATTTGTTTGTTGGACATTTGAAGAAGGTTTTCACCCCAAATGTATGTACTGATATAGCTGAGTTACCATCAGTAGAGACTAGTGCCGTAGTACCCCTAAGATTTGAATTTAGCGATATTGAAAGGGCAATAGCAGATTTAAACACCAAAAAAGCCCCTGGCGTTGATAAAACAAGTAACAAGATGTTAGTTGAGTTGCCCCGTATAGGTCGCAGAATTATTCTGTTTGTTTTTAATGCCATCTTACGTCTTGAGTACTTTCCCACAGAGTGGAAGGTCTCTTTGATAACTATGATTCCTAAACCAGGAAAAGACCACACAAAGGTAGAATCATACAGACCTATAAGCCTTTTATCAAACGTGTCAAAGTTATTTGAGAGAATATTAATAACTAAGCTGAATCCAATTCTTAGCGCGAAAGGATGCATTCCGAACCATCAATTCGGCTTCAGAAAACAACATAGTACGATCCAACAAACACACAGATTAGTAAATGTAATTAAAACGACCTTTGAAGAAAAAAAATACTGTTCTGCGCTCTTTATCGACGTTTCTCAAGCATTCGATAAGGTTTGGCACGAAGGCCTAATATTTAAGCTAAAGCTGAACTTGCCCGAAAACTTGTATAAACTCTTAAAAGATTATTTAACGAATCGCAAGTTTTTATTAAAAGAAGGTACCTTTTTAAGCTCGCCACAGCTCATTGAAGCCGGAGTTCCCCAAAGTAGTATTTTGGGACCAATTTTATATTTACTGTACACATCGGATATGCCAATTAGCACCCTAGTCCACACATCAACTTTTGCAGATGACACAGCTTTTTTAAGTATTCATGAAAGTGCCCAAGAAGCATCACAACTTTTACAAGACCACATACTCAATTTGGAAAAATGGCTAGAAAAATGGAGAATAAAAGTGAATGAACAAAAATGCACTCACATAACTTTCACACTGCGCAGGGACTCATGCCCTCCTATTCGCATAAATAACCAAATGATATCACAGCTTTCAGACGTTAAATACCTGGGTATACATCTTGACCGTCGCCTTACTTGGAAAAGCCACATTGACTTCAAGTTAACACAAATGAAACTAAAAGCAGTACAACTAAATTGGCTTATTGGCAGAAACTTCACCCTGAGCTTAGATTGTAAACTTCTACTGTACAAGTCGGTCCTCAAACCAATTTGGTGTTATGGGATTCAGTTATGGGGCACTGCCTCAGCTAGCAATGTAGAAAAAATTCAAAGGCGCCAAAATAAGATTTTACGTATTATTACATCTGCTCCCTGGTATATAAAAAATTCGAACATCCACAAAGACCTAAACATGCCATCAGTTAAAGCAGAAATAGCGAAACATGCAGTCACATATCTAAAGAGGCTTGAATCTCATCCAAACCCTTTGGCGCGTAACATGTTGAATGAACCTGGTTACATTCGACTAAAAAGAAGAGATACTGCTTTTCTTGGCCGTACATTAGAGGGATGACCCGCAAATGATTTCAAAATCCGTGAAACAAACATTAATTTTGTCTAGCACTGGCTGGACTTAAAAAGAATATTTTATTTTAGACTTAAGATACGAGTAATTATTGTTAGTTCAAAAATATTGAAGATACAATAAATAAATTATGAAAAAAAAAAAAATTTTACCAGCATCCGTCTTTTATGGGGACACCATTCAAGCCTCTGCCTGATTTCAAAGATAGGGTCACATAGATCAAATAACATCACCTATTCGGACACCCTTTAATTTACAATTTCAAATTAAAGACCTGTTGTTATAGAGTATTTGGCCACAAAGATTCTTTTTAAATTTCAAATATCTGTCTGTAACGGTTAAAAAGTTTAACCATATATATCAAATTACATTAACTATTGGGACACCCTTTACATTATAATTCCAAATATTTATACTTGTTATCATACCAGAGAAAGTAGTGGATATTCTGCCTAATTTTTAAGTGTTTGTGTTTAACGGTTCAAAAGATAGGGCCATATAGATCAAACTAAATAATTTATGGGAACACCCTTTAGTTTCTAAATTCAAATTGAATACTTGATATAGTGGACTTTGCAATACAGGTTCCTTGTAAATTTCAGCTGTCCATCTATAACAGTTCAAAAGTTTAACCACATACATGGAATTACATTAACAATTGGTACACCCTTTTATTTCCAATTTCAAATTTTATACTTTTTGTTATAGCGGACTTAGCAATACAGGTTCTTTGTAAATTTCATCTGTCTGTGTGCTCAAAAGTGTGGCCATATATATCAAATTAAATGAACTATTGGTGCACCCTTTAAAAAATTGAATATTTATACATTTTATTATAACGGTCATAGTAATCGACATTCTGTCAAATTTTCAAGGTTTTGGCTTGATTTTAAAACATAAAACTATTTATAAAACAATTAATTTTTCACACAAATTAAAATTTCCAACAATTTCACAAATTATTTTGTAAACAAATTAATGTCAAATTTCAGCTATAACCAGAAAGAGATAGTAATATAAGAAAAGCATTAACTCTTGCTATCCCTTTCCAACGAAAGCTGTGATCTGGCAACACTCCAATTTTCGTGTTTTATCTGGTCTGATTTGTGTCCAAAGCTACTTTACGACCCGATATGAGTAATTATTGTTAGTTCAAAAATATTGGAGATACAATTAATAAATTATGAAAAAAAAAACTGGAGATGTACCATACTTTAAATAGAAACTGTGGGGGTCCGTAAATCCAAAACTAAGGGTTTTCCCCAATTTTTTTAATTTACATTTTCTTCTTAAAATTAAATCTACACAAAATACGTTACTTTTTTAAATTTTTATAATGTGTTTGAAACTAGATTTAAGCCGGTTTTTTAAACACCATTTTTGCCAATTCCTAAAAGTTGCCACTTTTTATATTTTAACTACAAAACTAACAGTCTTGCAACTCCATTAAATTCTTATCAGAAAAAGTGAGAGAAAAAATCAATAGCTAAGAAATTTTGTTTTTATTTTTCTACAAAGTAATCCATGTTGTTATTCAGTGACCAATGATCATGATATAATAATACAAGGTAGTTCCATTTCAAAAATGTTTGAAGTTTGCCGGAATTATTGAAGTATGTTTTTATGTAAACAGCAAAAAAAGTGTTGCCACAAGTAGAAACGAAAAAAAAAATTATTTCGGAAATTATTTTAAAAAAGTGTGTAATTTACATAAATAACATAAAATAAAAACGTACTTTGGTTTCATAATGAAACTTATGAGCAATAAATCTTGTTGTAGATTATGATCTCCTTAATCTTTTATAGGTACACTTTTAAATTGAAAAAAAAATATATATATATATTACAATCTTATTTAAGCTGCATGCTAATTGAACGAAAATTAAAAATCGCCACAAAACAAAAATTAAATTAAATTGGAAAAAATGGAAATTTGGCAAAATAACATAAAAAATTGAATATTGACAGTAAGTGCATTGATATTTTTTTTAATTCTAATAAATCTTAACAATTCTGTAGTTTTAGGTAGACGTTACGTTGTCTACTTAGCTAGTTTTTAGGATATAAACCGTTGTATTTACACTCTTATTGATGAATTTCTTGATAATCACTCCTATTACATTTGGCGTTGTCGACATAATACGACGACCTTTCACTAAATTAAATTGATATTCCCTTTGTCGACATCAACATTTATCGAAGACTTTTTAATTTTATTTGGTATTTTGTAAGAATATGTGACGTTGAATTTTTCTTGTATCGACGGCGATTTCGTCGCCTTGGTTTTTAAAAACGACTGAAAATTAGTTGAAGAAATGGAAAATCTCGACGTGATAGAAAAAACTTAAATGAGATTCTTATTAAACATTTGAAATCATTCAAAAACATAAAATTTTTTTAAAAGAAATTTTCTCTACAGAACAGTGTTATCAATAAGCAGTCGACGTCGACATAAGAGCATTAGGAAATACAAAATTATAATCAAATTGATGTTGACATCAATATTAAATGATGTTCGGTCGCCGCCAAGTAGAATAAGGGGGAATATAAAACAGTTCAAATATGGTATCACCATGTTTCATTAAAACGTTTTGGATAATTGTCCATTTAAATTTTTTTAAATATTTTGGGATTACTTTTTATATACTTTTTATATTAAATATAAACTTAAGGCTTGTTTCTTTTTTTAATTTTCACAATTTCAAATAAAGGAAAAAACGCAAAATGGGAATTCACAAAGTATGTGATATGGTAGCACAAATTGAAATAATTCCCGTAAACGTCAGAACGTTAATATGGCGACAAAAAGAGAGAATGGAATTACCTTCTATTATTATATCATGCCAATGATAAGATATAAAACACTTTTAATATAAATATGTTTACCAAATAAACACTCAAAAATAAAATAAAAACAATAATGACACTATATCAAATCATGATGCATGATTAAATTAAACGACTATTAAACACTTGATGGGAGCAGAAACTGCAGCTGCTAAGAGCGACCTCGCGACATTGGAACAAGAACATAAAACATCCAAGAGAATTGGTTCAGTCTCAAGTTATAAGCGGGAGTGTGTGGTAAACACGAGTAGCGAACCAACAGTATGAAATATTGGATTGAAGTTTAAAAAAAACAGAAACAAAAGTGAAATTGCTAGTGATTCACAAACCAAAATAACAAATACAAAACTTAACGTTTAGAATTAATAGATAAAATAGAAAACAATAACAAGTGCTGTTTAAAAAGGGCATTAAATGAATAATATTGGAAAAGAAAAACCAAATGCATGAAATATTAACAGAGGTCAGCATCATCGTTTTTGACTGACAATCAGCTACCGCTTTTACTCTTAAGTATTGTTGTTTGACCAGTGGAGTCTGCTAGTGTTTGTACCTTTTTAAATACCATCATTATTTTGAATTTATTAAAACATCTAAGCTTCTTCACTGGTAACGTATTGTTTACACCAACAACTTGCTGTCTGTAACTAAAAAAAGTTTACCAGTCAGTCAAATCGACGGTTGTACATACAGGTATGTACATACATACATATACATATATATTGTACTGATAATTTAGTTGCGAACATCAGAAAGCGATGTGCGCTGGTTAACATCTGTACTTATAATTCTAAAATGTAAAATTAAGACAATTGCTGACGTCAATTTAAAATTTAATTAAAAATAAAACTTTTTCTTACAGATATTAATGAAAATATATTAATAGTATATACAACAACAATTCTACAATTTTAACACCATGGCTCCCCCCACGGTATTGGTTACAGGTGGTGCTGGCTACATAGGTTCTCACACTGTTTTAGAAATGTTAAATGCTGGTTACAATGTCGTCTGCGTCGATAATCTGTGCAATGCCTATAGTTCAAATACTGCAAAACTTCCTGAAGCTTTAAATCGTGTTCAAGAAATAACTGGCAAAAAAGTTAGTTTTTATCGTGTCGATATAACTGATCGTGAACAAGTACGCGCAGTCTTTCAAGAGGTAAGTCTTTACGCACATTTTATATTAAGCAAGGATGTTAACATTTCTTTACGTGTATTTGTTTAAGATTGCAATAGAATAATCTTCAAGCTTGTCGTATCTTCAGTTCATTGCACTTATGTGACCTGATCATATACATACATATACGATTATCATATAATTATATTTTTATAGGTTTATTATTAGAGCTACACACTAACCCCCATATTTATAAAAAATAAAACTTATTTTAAACGTATTTTAGAACAAGTTTTGTATGAAAAATTAGTTCTAAAATAAATTTCAAATATATTTTATTTTTTATAAATATACCTATTTAGAACAATGTTTATACAAACTTCATAAATATTTTCTTTAGTTTATTGATCAATACGAACTTGACATTGAATTGTGTGTTTGTGGTTGTGCTCCCCACTAAATTTCAAATTAATCACAAATGTATAGTTCATTAGCACATGGGGCTATATATATGTATTTTTTGTAGAGTGAATCAAAACACAAATATTAGGAGGGAATTAATATATTGCAGTGACAGTTTACAAAAATAAGAATAATAATAAAAAATGGTATGTATAAAGTGTCTATGGAAATGAAGCATAAAGTCTGATTGTGTTGTTATTTTCCTTAACTTAACAATACCTCATGAAATAATACCTGTTTAAATTATTCAATGATTTCATTGGTTGTAACACGTTTATAAACAGTATTTCCAACACAATGTTGAATATCTACATATAAAAGCAACCTGAAGAGCCTAGGTAACATTATTGAGTCCAGAGGGTTTAAAATGAAATTAGAAAATCAGAAATGGTTTTAAGTCGTTATTTGCAGAGCAATTGCAATTTCTATTTTTGGCAAGGGAATATGTATTTTCTAAACACTTAATTTGCTGATGAAAGGATCGAAAAACATAAAAAAAATTTTCAAATATAAAATATTACTACAAAAGAGGAGACGTCTTTAAAAATCTGCAATTTTCTTATATTTTTTCTTATAAAATTCGTAATTTTACTACAAAAATGAAAAAAGAACACTTCAAATTATTTACTCCAGCAGTTTGTTTCGAAATGACAGATAATTTTCTAACCGATTTAAAATTACGTGATTTACAAAATTTATTGTGTGTAGTCCACATTTCAAGCAGGGATCGGAAATCATTATTTTCTTTTTAATTTTAACAAAAAAAAAAAATCATAATGAAGGAGAAATGCTACATAATATACATAAATACATAAATGTTATTACGAGGACTACTATTTTCTGCATTGATTTTTATTTGTTGATTTTTATTATAAAAATTTTATTTACAAATTATTTATTAAGTATTATTTTTTGCTTTAAAAAAATTTTATTTTTTGCTTGAAAAATAATATTATTTTTTAAGTGTTATGTTTAGCTTGGAAAATAATAGTTATTTCTCAAGTTTTATCTTTTGATTGAAAAATAAGTTATTTTTAAGTTTAATTGTTTGCTTAGAAAATAATAGTTATTTATTTATCCAAATGTATATAGATTTGAGCAGGTTTTGCTTAAAATCCATGCAATACAAGCCACTGTATAAAGAGAATTTTACGTTTAGAACCCGTATTAACTGATTTATTTTCTAAGCAAAAAATAAAAATTAAAAATAATCCTGAATTTATAATCAAAAAATAACTTTTAATTTTTAAGCAAAACATAAAATTTTAAAAATAACTATTATTTTCCAAGGAAAAATTAAAAATTGAAAAATAATCATTAAAAAGTAATTTGTTTTTAATAACTTTAAACTTTACGCTCCCTGCTTACAAGTGATTTGAAATCGCTTCGATAAAAAGTGATTTTGAAACAACAAGATAACAAGAAAATATTACCTTTTTAATCACATTACACTAAAAAGCGATTTTTTAACTAAATATTTACATATATATTTTTTATTATACGTATAAAGAACAGAAAAATTGTGTAAATAAAGAGCAAAACGGTCACAACTGCATTGAAAAGCCTTTTTTTTAATTTAGGTGGCATGATCATTTAAGGAAAAAAATATAAGTTACAATTATGTAAATATAAGTGTTTATATATTTACTTTGTATAAAGGATAATTACTTAGGATGTCTTAACAGAGGTTTTATATCAAATTCTAGCGTTCTATAAATATTGTTTTAAAATCCACTCTTTATATTAATGCTGCCAAGTTACAGCTTCTTGCCATTTAAATTAATGCTTGTAGTAGTGCGAACAGTTTTGGGGTTTCGGGAAGAAAACATTTACAAGAGTCTACTTAATACGGTTTAAAAACTAAGGCGTTATACATGCAAATAACGTCACTGTCGGAAAACCCTTTAATTTTTACTGTTTTTATATGGGTCATAGTAATTTGTGAAAATTTCAAGTCTTTCTATTATGGTTAAAAAATTAGTCAATGTTCATGCAAATCATGACATTTCAAGCATCTACCTATTATGTTTCAAAATTTAGGCCTTATACATACAAATCCTACCACTATCGGAACACCCTTTAATTTTTAGGTTTATTTGTTTATATAGCGAACTAAGTTTTGTTTACTGTTTGTAAATCTTTAGTCTATGCCTCCTACAGTTCAAGAAATAAACACATATTCGTGAATAACACTCTTTATTGGAACACCCTATAAGTTTTAGTATTTGTTGTTATAGCGGCAACAGCTATACATCATCTGTGAAAATTTCAAGCGTCTACCTATTACGGTTCCAGAGATAAAAAGCGCTGACAGACGGACAGACATTGTAGCGGAAAAAATAGGGTTTCGATTTTACCCTTTGGGTGCGGAACCCTAACAATAATCTTGTCAAAACATTTTTTTATATTTTGCTAAAATCCTTTTAAAAGACATTAAATACATTGTAGGCCTTGCAGCAGACAATTTTCGGAATATATTCCGGAAATCTTTTCAGTAGAAACGAGAGCGGCAGGCCTGATACACAATGACAACTGAGTAAAAAATAGATAAGTATAGAAGGCGACTGATTGTCCGCGTTCCTACTAAAGAATACCTTCTAAAAGGTCTTTTTACCGTTTATACTTGTTTTTATGAACGTTTGTATATTAGGTATTCTATAGAATTCAGATCTGCCTTCTCTTTTATGAGTGTAACAGCATATACATACAAAATAATGTGTTTATATAAAGATAATTATTATGCATTTCTTTTTAGTTAATACAAACCCTACAAGCAATATGGTAGTCGACTACGAAAATAACACACTTTAAGTTAACTTTTATGGCCTAACTATAAGCTAACTACAATGTACATAAATGCAAAACCTTCCCAAAATCAAAACTAAAATTATTTTTGACAATTTTGTTTTAAATATTTTTCACTTCTTTTTTAAAATTATAAAATGAAAATTTGTGTCACATTCCTTGCGTTCTTTTGTGTTCTTAAATTATGATCTTAATGTTATTTGGTAGGAAATATCTTACTGACTATCGAGCATTTCATGAATTAACATTTTTAGTTAAGAAGCCTTCAATCAAAGATGCAGGAAATAATAATAAACAGGGAAAAAATGATTGCATATTTTTACTAATTCGCTTTATAGCTAACTGATATATTCAGTTGATAGCTAACAACAAATTAACTAACTTTAAGCTAACTTCTGAGTAGTCAGTAAGACAACTGACTACACCCTAGGACATCACAGTGTTAAAAAAGTCAGATTTTTTTTAATAAAAATAATCCAAGAATCCACTTCTTCTACTGCTTGCAAAATAGTTAGCTTAAATTGCATTAAAAGTTAGTTTAGTTGCTTATAGGGAAGAATTAATTCTTTCTCTGAAATATACATAAGAAACAACAAAATATTATTCTCACACAACAATATTTTATTCTATTGTTTATATCTGATTATATTTACATTGTTAAATGTTGGCCAAATGTAGCATATTTTAATGATCGAAGGAACAACAGGTTAATTTTTTACCTTTTGGGTACGGAACCTAAAAACGATAAGTAACATAAAAAGTGTTGCCGTTTTATCCAAAAAGAGTTTTTTAGTTCTTATCATCAAAGTATTTATTACACGCAGTCTTGACGAGCCATTGATTTGTTCAACCATTGAACAAATTCATGTGCGCACATCAAAACCTCTCGTGAAGACCGTCGTTGTCGATGTCATGTTCTTGTTCAAACAGCATTGTTCGAACATTTGTTCGCACAACGATGTCTGCCATCAAATGTTGTTTTTAGTAAGAAAGTTTGACTTTTAAAGAACGCCATCTGTTGATCCAGCGTGCAAATGCTATTTGCTGTGCTATAAGCATTCAAATAACATTGACGACAAACAGAAAATTATGTTTAGTCGGAACATGAACATCGTACGTTTTCTCCACATAGAAAAAAGTAAACAAATTATTCTTCCTTATTCTGCCGACGCTTTGTTCATGTGCAAACAAATCAATGGCTCGTCAAGACTGCGTGTTAAAAATTTTTTGCTAAACTAAATAAATAAGAATTTTTTAATACGACAATCAAACTTTAATAAGTATTTTAGTAGGTATAACTATTATTATGTTTATTGTTTTTCGTTATTTTAAACTTTATGATTTTGCTGTTAGTATTAACTGCAAGCTATTTATTTGTATTTAACAAAATACTAATAAAATAATAATAATGTTTAATACAATGTTTAATATTTATAGAAGCTTATTTATGTATAAATTTTTATTTCTGATTTCTAAAATCTTTAATATATGAAATTTTTGGTATCTTTATATTTTGTTTCTATTTATAAGTAAAAAACTAAGACGGCATTTAGATGATGATTTAAAAACATTGTTTTTTGTTTGTAGACGAAATGCGTAGATAAACAAGTAGAGGGTAGAAAAAAGACACTTTTGTGTTTTGTATTATCTTTTTAGTTCGCATTTATTTTGGAAATAAAATGATCATAGAGTGAGGTGCAAAAGTGACCCAGAACCAACTTTTAAAAGTCTAAAAACAATATACTGTTTCTTTTATGTAGTAAATTAACAGCTCTTCTGTAAATTATATAAACTTTAAAAAGTTTATTTTTGCCGAAAGTGTTAATTTCTTTCACGCAATGCCATTGATTGTGTCACGATTGCACCACAATAATTAATTTAAGGAACTTAAATAGTTAAATTACTACACATCTTAATGTTAGTTTTGTTCAATATGCAGGTTTGTGCATACTCGAATGAAAAAAAAAATTTAAAAAGGCATACTGAAACTATGGAAAGGTCTTCAAATGACGACTTCACAAGCAAATCTCCAAAAGTTGAGCTGTGATCACCGATGACAATTACAAAAAATCTCAAAAATTTTATCACAAAGTACTAGATACCTAAAAAATTGTACGTCACACAACAGAAAAAAAAAAGAAAAAGGCTTATATTTTTTAAATAACAAATCCAACCCTAGATAATGTAAGCCCACTTAATTTTAAAGAAGTATAATGAAAAGAAAGTACAATGAAAAGGAGGATTATCTTCGCATTTTTAACCCAATTTATTTTAAAGAGAAAAGTTCGAAACATTTTTCAAGATTTGCTTAAATCAGTTGGAGACCTTTCTTTTTAATTCTTTCTATATTTTTAGTTTGTTTTATTTATCCGAACACAGTTTTGTGACTTCGCTAAATTTTTCTCGCAATGGCCCGATTGAATTATTCTTGCGAACGATAAGCATGGAATTTGGCTCTCTGTCCGCTAGAATTAAAATACTTTTTTTCATTAATGTTTACTAAAAACGAGGTTTTTCTTTTGCTAATAGCTTAAAGCATAAATCAAATACATCTAATTACGAAAAATTTTAAAATGCGAGTTGGTTCTAATCACATGGAAACTGTATCTTATTCGCTTTTTTTGTAGAAGACCAATAAAAAACTGTTGCGTTAAACTTTAATGTTGTAATCTTAAGAAAATTTCCTTTCCAATGACTAAAAATATTTTAACTGTCAACAAAAAATTTAATTTAAATAGTTATGATCTACTAAAAAAACAGAAATTTAAGAAGTTCTAATCATAAGCTGCAGAGTGTTTATCAAAAAAAAAAAAAAATAAAAAATAAAATAAATAACAACATAAACTCAAAATAAATATTATTTTCTAGAGCATATTTTCTTTATCTTTGATATTTTTAAAATTTTGTTTCTTTTTAGGTAAATTATTTTTTAATTTCTCATTTATAACAAATATTGACTAACATGTGTATTAACTGTTATTAACTTATTTTCAAATAAATAAAAAAAATATTTATTTAAAAATAAGTTAGAAGCAGTTAATACACATGTTAGTAAATATTTGTTATAAATGAGGGCATCTCAAAATATGTACTTATAACACTAAAACACTTTTATCGAATAGCTTTTCTGTACATACAATGTTTGAAATAAAAATGGGGACACATCAAAAATTCAATATATACATAAATAAAACAAAGTACGCATTTTCATTTCAAGATATTTAAGTTGTCTACATAAAAAAATGAACATTCATATTAACCTTATGGAATTAATCATCCCTTGAAATCTTGAAAAAGATGCCTGCAAGTAATAGTAGGGACATTTTATAATTAAAAAGAAATATATGTGTTTTATAAATATTACCATCAAACCCTTACACTATTTTAATAATTGGTCGAAGCTCACTTCATTTTGATAACCTCGTGACATCGTCGATTCTACGAATTTACTAGATTGGCATAAACATCTGGGAATATAGAATACCAAGCTTCCTGAATTGTATTCCATTATTTTTATACTTAAAAGGCCCAATCTTATTCTTAGGGACTTCCCAGAGGTGCTCAATAGGATTTAAGTCCGGCGATTGAAAAGGTCATTACGGGTACCTGCTTTCCCTGAAGCCAACATTTTTAAATTCTAGCGGAATGTTTCGAGTAGTTGTCCTGCATAAGCTTTCACCTCAGTGACATTTCGCCTTTGGCATATTGAAGAAGCATATTGCTTTGGAGAATTCCCAGATAATCAGCAGCGGTAATTTTCCCCAGAATTCAGACATTTGGGCCAACGCCAGACGAAGAAAAGCATACAAAAATCATTATCAATCCGCCACCATGCTCAATTGTATATTTTGAGTAATAGGCTTTATTTAGGGGACGACGTATACAAAATTTCTCATCTGACAAACAATTTTATCTTTTTTACGTCAGACAACAGGACGTTATTGCAGTTATTATGACTGAGGTGCTGGTTCGCAAACTCCTATCCTATGCGGTCATTCCGATTGGTAAGGAGAGGTACTTTTCTAGGACTCCAATCCAGAAGTCCAGCTTTCTGAAGCCTTTTTCCTATTGTGTGAAATGAAACATGAGCACAGAAATAATTTTTGAGGCTATTTGATGATTTAAAGGTATTAATCTTTGAAGTACGAATTGAAGGGTTATCAAAAAGTTCTATTATTCCATGCTTTTTTTCTCTAGTTTCAGCAGTTACCTTTGAGTGTACTGCGTTAAATACTTTACTTTTGGAGCACTTCATGGTCTGAATAGTTTTTTTTTTTAAGATAAATCCATTTACTCTTAAGTTTATCATAACATTTTTTCCGCATCTGTTGTATGAACACCACGACTCATTTTTAGATTATTAGAAATAACTCAATTCACTAAAAAATTGGTTTAGTCACAATAACAATATTTGTCCTTTTTTATTAGTTTTTGTAAAAATTTTCTTTTTGTCCAATTTAAACACAATTATAGAAAAATTTCCCTACTATTTCTTCCACGTAAATTTACTCAATGGTCTACTGATTTAGAAATAAGTTTTAATCTAAAGGAGACAAAGTTAAAAAGAAAACAGGATATGAAATCCTGTTAAATTTGAAAGTATTCAACAGTTATTACCAACTATAAACGCCCACATCTAAAAAGTTTACAACATGTTGTTGAGAGAAAAGCAATTGTCCCATGTATTGTATGTATGTATGTATGTATGTATGTATGTATGTATGTATGTATGTATGTATGTATGTATGTATGTATGTATGTATGTATGTATGTATGTATGTATGTAGTATGTTTCTTCACTTTATAAAACAATACAATTTCTTATCATATAAATTGCTTTTTTCATTATTGTTATCGTGTTGGATGTTTAATTTTTAACATTTTTTTTCGAATACGTCCGACTTTTTTCAAGATAACAGAGTAAAATTCATATTTTGTGATATTTTTGATTTTTAATTTTTTCAATTTCAATGAAAATTTCTTATCTTATACAAAAGGTTCTATTTTTCAGTTTCTAATGAATGAATATGAAGGTTTTTTAACATTACTTGTGATTCCACCATGGTCCCACTCTGAAATGTTTATGGTGTATTCACTAAGCAACATTAAAAAAATTAATTTGCTGTCTCTGTATTGCAAGCGAACAACTCGCTTGCCAATGGAATATAAATAAAAAAGTTTCAATGAAAAAAGAAGTAGTCATTTTGAGTTCCATATTGATTTGACATTAATTGACCCATTTGATTATTTTCATTAATTTTCCGATCTGTTTTTTCCTATTTTCTTCCCTATTTCAAGTTATATTAATAGATAAATTCATCAAGATTGATTGCGGGATGGAAACCAAGATTCAATGGCCATGTCTGTTCACAACTTGTTATAAATTTGCCGATAGGTAAAAGTAACTTTATCTAAAGTGAACTTTAAAGTGTTCTTTATCTATTTTCGTCTTACAGATGGGTATCTGTAAAATAAAACTTAAAAAAGGAAAATGAAAGAAAAACTTTGTAAAATTTAAAAAATAACAAATATTTACTTAAAAAAATGTAGATTGTTAAAGTTAAAACAAAATGTGGCAATAGTTAGACTCCAGCGAAAATATGGTGAATTTCAAAGAATAATCCATAAAAAGAATAATAATTTTAAAAGGATAATCCTGTCTAATAGCTTATTAGACGCTTGTAATAAACAAAAGTTGACAATTTGTATATCAATTAACTAACTTCTTAGCTTTAACAGTTAGAAAGTTGTGAAACCCACCCTTCGGAAATGCATCAATGCGCTGCGTGTTTGACGTTTGTGTGCGCATCATCTATTTCAGTGATGCATTTTAAAACACACGGCATTTGCAGTGACGCAAACTGATGCATTTGCGAACGTACTGAGCATCAAATGCAGCGCAGAGATGCATTTCCAAACAACCCCTAGTTAATTAGTAAGAAAAAAAAACAACAAACAACTACTCGTATATGTATGCATATAGCTATACTTTTTATTTCCGAAGAAACCCAACATTGCAGTGCGTGTTTTTATCGGCTCATGAAAATCTATAATAAACATTTTGGTGAAATGAGTTACGTATATTTAATTCACCGAAATTGTTATGAGATGTAAATCTAGTTATATGGTCACCAAAACTCCACGAATCAACTGTGAGATTTTCTCTAAATATTTATTTATATGTATAATTTTCAATTTGAGTGGGTAATTTTTAGTTATTCTTTTTTCTTTTTAAATTACCGATTTTACAAAATTAAAAACAAAGATATTCAGAATTCTTGTTAATGTTTGTTATGTACTTCAATAATGACTCAAATAACATTAATATATGAAATGTGATGTGTGTGAAGATAATTTCGAATTTAACTAGCAGAGACAAAAACCAAATTTCTTAACAGAGCTCATTTTGCAGTCAACAGAGCACTGTTATTAGTTTAACATTCACTGTAAATATCAATCCAATTATTTTGGAGGCTACAACTTGGAATCGGGAAAAGTTCCACCTAAAAAAAAATTGGGAATGTTGCTCCGGGGGATAATTTATGGAATTAAAACATTGGAATTTCCAAAATACCTTAGGAAAAGCAATAAAAAGAGTTTAAATTTGAAATTCTGAATTTCTGGGGAAGATTAGTGGTCAATATGGAAAAATGGTGATGGGCTGGTATAACACACCATATACAAATGGTGGTCCAGGGAGTACTTAATGGACCTATAATACTGGGATATCTGAAATAATCTTAGAACTAGGAAAAAAGATGAGTTTTTAAAAATAGTCAAATTTGAAAATTTCTGGGGAAGATTAGTGGTCAATAAGGAAAAATGGTGATGGGCTGCTATAACACACAATATACAAATTACCGATTTTACAAAATTAAAAACAAAGATATTCAGAATTCTTGTTAATGTTTGTTATGTACTTCAATAATGACTCAAATAACATTAATATAAGAAATGTGACATTTTTATTTGTAGATTCTTTTCATTTCATTTTCAAATAAATTAACGGTTGGATAATCGTCAATTCTTTTTATCAAAAACTCCTTAATCTATACATATAAAAAATAGTAACGCATTTCCGTCTGTCTGCTTTTCTTTTACATTTGCATCACGTCAAAAATGTTGTAAGGAGACCTCAGCATCCTGATTCCATTATAGGATACTTTTTTCCGCAAAGATGTTTTATTTACAAGAGAAAGTGAAGAAAAATCAGTGAAAATACGCAGTTTTTTTAGTAGTAAAATAAATACATAAACCATAACTGAACTAACCGGATATACATACTTTTTTATATAAAGTAGATTCATAAACTGGTATGCAGCATAGTTTAAGGCGGCACTAAAAAAGGGTCTTTGGTGTGGATTACTTTCGAAGCAAAATCGAACAAAATATTTCAAGGTCGCTGAGGAAGAGGCGGGCACAGCTAGTGATTTATAAAACCATGCATAACGTTGACCAAATTTTTAAGATACAATCATGAGGAATATATTCCAATAAATTTCGGAACAAAAGTGAAAACTTTAAGTAGATGAGATCAAGTATCTTAAAAAGAATAAAAATTTATAAAATGTAGGGCATTGATATCAGTATACGGGTATTTTAGCTATTTGTTCTTTTTTTAATGTCAACAGATTGTGTTATCAGCGTATTTCATGCTCTTTACTATTTTGTTTGTTTGCTAAATGCTCGTTACTGATAGCAGTTTTCTTTATTTATGTAGAAGTATGTGCATACAATCATATTAAGTTATTTAAGTGCATGCACTCACATATGAATATTTTAGCAATCAATTGCAAATAATATCTTTTCTTAAGGTCAAAATATTTTCTGTAGATCTTTTTCCACTCATAGTACATTATGTTCATGCATTTTTATTATTATTGGACGTTTATTTTTATCTATGAATTCGAAACGAGTTGAACAGTAATGTACGTCTTACTTTTCTGAATATCAGTTGGCTAAAAATAGTCTCAAAACCTTGAGAGTTTTTATTACAAACAAAAAGAAAACTACTTGCATTTCAATTCGAACATTATCATCAAGTCGAATTGAATACTAGTTAATTGCAATACGGCCAAAAATACAAGCGCAGGCAACTTTGTTTGTGTAAAAAACCCGTAGTTGCCAAAAACAGCTTTTCCTAAAGAACAATTTATTGTATCCGTTGTGATAGTGGTGGCAGGGCTTTGGCAGCAGGAGCAAGTTTGGGTGCGGATAAAAATACTGAGCTGTGCCTGATTGTAGTGGTAATAAAAAATAAACTTAAAAAACTAAATTTACGTCGTCTGCATCAGATATTCGAGCTGCATCAGCCAATGTTATAAGTCAAAATAGCATTTTTAATTTTGCATTTTACTAATCTGAAATGAACCAGCAAGGAATGGATTCAAGTGAAGATATGGCTTTAATTCACCATCATATAATTAGCAATCTGACACGTATGAAATTTCCAGGCAAATCTCCAGAAATTTTAAAACGTTTTATTCTTTGCCAAAAACACTAAGAAAAGTAAAAGAGCTTAATTGAGCTCAATTTACCATACGAGAACTCAGTACATAATTGCGTCACTAATTGAATTAAATACGAAATGCAACCCTGTTGTATGTCTACTGTGAATTATATTCAGTTCGAAAAATTTAATCACAGTAATATTGGTAGTAGCCAAGGTATATTTATCTTACTAGGTAGTGTCGTCCGCCCAGCTGATTTAGTAGTTCGACATGTCAAAAGTTGTATGTGTTCAGAAATTTTATAGTGCAGAAGTGAGAAAGCAATAAAACACATACACGCCTTCTCAATTTTCTTATATGTTTTGTGACATTTCGAACTACAAAGCAACAACAAAACGCCATGTTGTTCTTGTATTGTCGTATTTGTTGCAGGGATGCCACTACCTAGTAAAATAAATATACCTTGGTAGTAGCTTTACTACAACAACATAAAGCACATGTACTTTGTGGATTGAAATTTAATTTTCAGATGTCAAAAAGAACTGACTGATATAAAAAAATTAAAAAGCAAATTGGATTTTTACTTTTTATTATTTATTTATTAAGATATTATAACAATTTTTAAAAATATATTTGGAATTTTCTAAATAATATTATTTATTTCTCATTACGCATAATTCCTTTTTTTAAATTTATTATCATATAGTAATCCAAACAGATTACTATTGGAAAGCATATCCAAATAGCATATAGCTATTTCACTGGTGCTTACCCAGATCGTCAGTGGACTTTTTTTATATTTTCTGAATAAAAACCCAGATTCTTATGCTCAAAATTTAATAAACCAAATGAGAAGTTTATTAAATCTAGAAATCAAGAAAAAATCCAAAATTTTTAAACAAAAAAACATAGTAACCATTTCAAATTTAAAATTTAAATTTAATTTAAATTTAAATTTAATTCTAAGCAGTAGCAACAAAGGCTATCGGCTTAGGATTAATTTAAAGAGTTATATGACTAGAATGACTATAATAGTTAATGAGTTAATAAGAATTATATTTTATTCAGATGGAAATTTTTAGTAGATTTATAATGTTGTTGGTACCGCATAGAGATAAACGAGTGGATCGCAGGGATGCACTGCTTTTCAGAAGGTGTGTTGTGGTTAGGGACGAGGTGGTGCAGAAGTTGCAGTCTTGTAAAGCATTTGTTTTTAAGAAGAGCGATTTTATCTGCATTCATTTTCTTGTATAGGTGGTTATAATTTTTCCATTTTCTTATATGGGTAAACTGTTCCCTTATTAGGAAATTAAAGCAATTCTGGTTATAAAAGTCTTTGAATACGGAATGAACGTAAAAGTTGGACGCAAGCTTGAATCTTTTGCTGCTTCATTTCCATATATGTATTCTTGCATGGCTAGGAATCCAAAATAGTTTCACCTTATTTCTCATCTTAATTAATTATTGCTGGACTGAAACTATTATTTCGTGTTTGTTTTTTGTGTTTTTGGCTGCTTCAAAGACCGACAACAATTTTATTATTTGAGAGTAAGTTTTGTTTCAGAGCTTCGGAGACGGCAATGGCTTCAGCCAAGGTATATTTATCTTACTAGGTAGTGTCGTCCGCCTAGCTGATTTAGTAGTTCGACATGTCAAAAGTTGTATGTGTTCAGAAATTTTATAGTTTAGAAGTGAAAAGGCAATAAAACACATACAGGCCTTCTCAATTTTCTCCTATGTTTTTTGACATTTCGAACTACAAAGCAACAACAAAATGCCATGTTGTTCTTGTATTGTTGTATTTGTTGTAGGGATGCCACTACCTAGTAAAATAAATATACCTTGGCTTCAGCTTAAAATATTTTAGCATTAAATGGTTATTTTAGTTAAATGACTTTCGTCGACAACTGAAAAATGTCGTTTTTGAGCCGTCTGTATACAAAAATTGCCAATTAAGAGCTTTCAAATTTCTTTTAAATGTATCAAATAAAATTATAAAATGTTTTTAAAGTTCAACTTTTATCAATTTTTTTTTCTGCAAAACAAAATTAAAAACAAAAAGTTATATGTATACTATTATAAAAAAACAATGTTTTTGCAGCTGTCAAATACTAATTGAGTAATCTCAATTGAGCATGTGTGAACACTAAATTAAATTGCTCAATTAAGATTAAATTTTCTCAATTAAGAAAAAAATGTCTGAACAGGGTATTAGCTGCAGTTTGCCAATTAATAACCATGGCAATTAATAACCGTCAACCTATGCTTAAGCCATTATTTTTCATCGTTTCAACTCCAAAATGGTCGCTGATGCGGTACAATCTTCACTGAAACATAATGTACCGATGAAAATATTCGCAAGACTGTTAGTTTCTTATGTGAATGGTTCCAGATTTCTAAAGGCGTTTTCTTTTCTGAAAAAATATTTTGCCTTATTACTAGATACATAATACTTTTTATGGATCACCCAGCCCAATGAAAAGTGTGACTTTTTTTATGATTTCAAACATTAACATTTATGCCTATTTGACGTATAAAATAAAATATTTATTCACATAAAAATTTTAAATTAAAAATAAAATTCTTGTTTTCAATAAAAAAAATATTTATAAATAATTCTTGCAAAAAAAACCGACTTCAAAACAGACAAACTTAAAATCGTGTTTCTTTAAGACGGTAACTATTGCGACACCCTGTAATTTCCGAATTCAAATTTTATACTAGTTATAACGGTCGTAGCAATACAGGTTCATTGTAAATTTCAACCGTCTGTCTGTAACGGTTTAAAAGTTTTGTCATATACATCAAATTACATAAACTATTGCGACACCCTGTAATTTATAACTTTAAATATTTATACTTATTATAACAGATATAGTAATGGACATTCTGTCTAATTGTTAAGTGTTTATCAATAACTGTTTAAAAGATATAGTCATATATATCAAATGAGGTCACCTATTGGGACACCCTTTAAATTCAAATTTTAATATAAATACTTTTTAAGGAGGACTTTGTCATACAGATTCTTTTTAAATTTTAACTTTGTGTCCATATACATCAAATTACATCAACTATTGGGACACCCTTTAATTTCCAATTTTAAATATTTATACTTGTTGTTATACCAGACATAGTAGTGAACATTCTGTCTATTTTTGAAGTGTTTGTCTATAACAGTTCCAAAGATGAGGACATAATGGTCAAATTACATCAATAATGGGGACACCCTTTAATTTATAGATACTTGTTGTAATAGCGGACTAAGCAATATAGGTTCTTTGTAAATTTCAACTGTCTATCTATAACAGTTGAAAAGTTTGGCCATATATATTACTTTTACATTAACTATTGGGACACCCTTTAATTTCCAATTTCATATTTTACACTTGTTATTTTACCGGACTTAGCAATACCAGTTTTTTGTAAATTTCAACTGTCTGTCTATAACGGTTCAAAAGTTTGGCCATATATATATCAAAATAAACCAACTAATGGGACACCCTTTAATTTTTAATTTTAAATATTTATACTTATTATAAGAGACATAGTAACGAACATTCTATGCAACTTTCAAGAGTTTGTCTATAACGGTTCAAAAGATAGGAGAATAAAGGTGAAATTAAGTCACCTATGGGGTCACCCTTTAATTTTTAATTTTATTTTTTAATTACTTTTTGTTATTGGGAGCTACAGTGATACGCACTTTTTTTTAATTTTAAATTGGTGACCTATAAAGTTCATAATACACGTAAAAAACATGTATGTTGTATGGGGACACCCTTTAATTTTTAAACTTTTGAACTTCTTTTAAAATGGGACCAATCTGTAGCCATAACCTTTGTAATAGTGCAAAAATTTTGAAAATCGGTTCAGAAATGACCGAGTTCTGAAGGCTCAAACATAAAAAAAAAAGCAACACACAGACGAATTGATAACCTCCTTCTTTTTTTGAAGTCGGTTAAAAAAGGGCAATATCTTCTCACCATGAATAAAAGTTGAGTGTAAAAATTTAGCATATTTACCTGGTTTTAGTGCGACATATTTAGAAATGAACATGATGAACAAGTGTAAAATATATGCAACATTTTTGTCAGAAAAGAAAACGCCATAATTTTTATCAAAACCTGCATATTTTGAACTAAACAGAACTGCTTTCAGCGAATAAATCGCATTGGAAAACATTGAGCATTTAATTACGTACATACATATCGCACTTGATCAACAAGAGGGTATTAACTCAAAATTTTAAAATTTTCAGTAGAGGTAAAAAACAGTTTGTGGTTACATTTTAAGATAATTTAAAAATCTGAACATATTATAGTAAGCAAATTCCATTTAAAAATATTTTAACACTGTTTTTCTTTAAAATTTTTTGCAATAATTGCCGAATAAATCTATTTTTAAGTTTTTACCATTTTTCTGAAACTTCTCGATATATTTGTTGTATTATTTTGAGTCGTGACGCTTTAGTTGAAATTTTAATAAAGTTTCAAAAAATAAACTTTAAAATTTTTGTTTTTCGTGTAAGATTAGATCAAGGCGAATTGAATACTAGGTAATCGCAATGTTGCAACGAAACAAATTCATTTCCTTGAGACTATTTAGCATTGGGGTGAATACGTTTCTTTATTAGATTATTTATTCTCCATATTTTATGTACGTTAAATCATACAAGCCATTAATTTTAAAGTAACAATTTTTTTTATTTTTTTTTCAGCATAAAATTGATATGGTAGCACATTTTGCAGCTCTTAAGGCAGTCGGTGAATCATGTCGTATTCCTTTGCAATACTATCACAACAACATGACCGGCACTAATGTTTTGCTTGAGGCCATGGCTGATAATAACGTTTTCAAATTCGTGTATAGCTCTAGTGCTACCGTCTATGGAGAGCCACAATTTTTGCCAGTAACAGAAGAGCATCCAACTGGAAATTGCACTAGTCCCTATGGAAAAACTAAATACTTTACTGAAGAAATTCTTAAGGATTTATGTAAATCAGATAAGGTAAAGACATATGAGTAAATCAACTATATTGAGTGAGCACATACATTCGTACATACATATACACATGTGGCCAAACTAATAAATAAAATTAAATAAAAGTATGAATTAGTGAAATCAGAAAAAATATATTTATATTTCATACTAGCTGTGCCCACGTACTTTGTGTTCGTCCTGACAATATTTTGTTCCATTTTGCTTCGAAAGTAATCCGCACCAGATTTTAAGACTCTTATACACGTATACGTATTTTCTTTATATAAAGTACCCATCCCTGGATAAAATTCTAAAATTTATATAAAATTCTAAAAATTAACAAATTTACAAAGTTGTTCCTTATTTTGAAATTGTTCTTTTGCTATTTTTTTCCTTTACTCCTACCATTTTTGTAAAGCATACTTTAAATTATTTAGCCGGGTGCAACGAACAGTATGGTCGCTATCTGTTCCCAATAAATTTACTTTGGTTTTATCGCTCGACAGCATATTATGCCATTTCTTTTCATCAATTGGTTCTAACCAGCTTACGTGGGTTCTTAAAAAAACAGCCTTAGCTCCAGATTTTTCTCGAAGCAAGGAGTTTTTCTTGTCAATCGGCCTGGTAATTCAGCTTAGCGGAATTTTCGAACGTTTGGAGCAGTTACTACATTGCCTATATCAGCAATAATATCCCAAATGATTTAACAACCATTTAACTGTTTATGTCGACTATACTAGTCATGGCGAAACGACAATTTTTTGCATTATGTCGAGTATCCTCGTCATGAGGATAAAAAAATTGCATTCATATTATAAATCAATGAAACAACTATAATCTTTTTTTCTTGAAGCAAAGCAAGTAAAGAGCTTTTAAAAAAATAAAAACTCAAATATAAAAACTTAAATTAAATTTCTTTAAATTGATTTGGATTTATATACTTTTTGTTTTCATTTCATTATAATTTGTCGTTTTCATTATAATGCAAAAATTTCATCTTCGTAATGTATCTATATTTTTTATCAATAAATTAAATTAAGATTTTCTATAAAAACCAACAGACAACGCTTGATTTTTTTGTCACAATTTGTAAAATTATACAGAAATAATTCTTGCAAAAAAAACCGATTTCAAAACAGACAAACTTAAAATCATGTTTCATGTTATTATATTCGAGTAAGATTGTAGCGGGATTTTTTTAATGTCGTAGCACAAAATGTTAATTCAGATAAAAAAAACTAATTTTGGAATTCAATAATCTAAAGCAAATATCAGTCGATTTTCTACCGGAGGAGCAGTGCTTCCGTAGGGGTTCTGGTTTTTCAGGTCAAACCAATGCCAAACGACTGTCTGTATATAGCGGAGGAAAAGTTTGGCTATATACATAAAATTACACTAACTATTGTGACACCCTGTAATTTCCGAATTCAAATTTTATGCTTGTTATAGCGGTCGTAGCAATACAGGTTCTTTGTAAATTTCTGTAATGGTTTAAAAGTTTGGCCATATTAATCAAATTACATAAACTATTGCGACACCCTTTAATTTATAATTTTAAATATTCATACTTATTGTTATATCAGATATAGTAGTGAACATTCTGTCTAATTTTCTAGTCCTAGTCTACAACATTCTGTCTAATTTTCAAGTCCTAGTCTACAACGGTTCCAAAGATGGAGACATAATGGTCAAATTTCATCAATAATGGAGACACCCTTTAATTTATAGATCTATATTTTATACTTGTTGTTATAGAGGACTAAGCAATATAGGTTCTTTGTAAATTTCAACTGTTTGTATATAATGGTTCAAAAGTTTGGCCATATATATATCAAAATAAACCAACTAATGGGACACCCTTTAATTTATAATTTTAAATATTTATACTTATTACAACAGATATAATAACGAACATTCTGTGCTACTTTCAAGTTTTCGTCTATAACGGTTCAAATGTTAGGATCATAAAGGTGATATTACGTCACCTATAGGGTATAGTGATACGCACTTTTTTTTAATTTTAAATTGGTGACCTATAAAGTTCATAATACACGTAAAAAACATGTATGTTGTATGGGGACAGCCTTTAATTTTTTAAATTTTAAACTTCTTTTAAAATGGAACCAATCTGTAAGCATAACCTTTCTAATAAAGAAAACATCGGTTCAGAAATGACCGAGTTCTGAAGGCACAAATACACAAAAAAAACCCGCAACACACAGACGAATTGATAACCTCCTTCTTTTTTTGAAGTCGGTTAAAATGTTTTACTCTGTTTTCGTCGAGTATACTCGTCATCGCTGAAAAATAAGTAAACAGGCAGAAAACATTTTTCAAAACAAAATTAAACCAGAGATTGTAATGATTATGAGTTTTATTTTAAAAATTGGGTTTTATTGATTATTTCTTGATTTTTCTTTTCTACTCAAAGAATAAAAATTATTCTCTGAGCTTTATTTAATGCTTAGAACATAACGATTATGTATTAAGTTTTATTTTCTGCTTTGGGAATAAAAATTATTCTCCGAGTTTTATTTTCTGCTCAGAGAATAAAAATTATTGTCTGAGTTTTATTCTTTGCTCGCAATTTAATGATTGATGTTTAAGTTTTTTTTTCTGATTGAAGAATAAAAATTACTTTCTGAGTTTTATATTTCACTTAGAAAATAAGGATTATTTTCCAAGTTTTATATTTCGCTTAGAAAATAATAATTTTTTCTTGAGTTTTATTTTTTACTTAAAAATAAAAATTATTTCTGTCTTTTGTTCATTTGGACATATGTAAGTATATAAATAGTACTTTTTGGAACTTTTTTACTGAAACACATATCTCACTGAAACCCTATCTCAAATAATGATACTAATATTATTTCTATGTGTTTCAGTAAAAAAGTACCAAAGTACACGTTTTATCCCCCAAATATTGAAATGAAGAAAAAGTACCAAACACTAGTTTGATACTTTTACTATATCAAACGAATGCCAACTAAACTAATTTCTATGTTTTTTAGTTAAAAAGTTTCAAAAAGTACTATTTATATACTTACATATGTCCAAATTAACAAAAGCATTAATTTTGATTTTTAAGTAAAATTTAAAACTCAAGAAATAATTTTTATTTTCTAAGCGAAATATAAAACTTGGAAAATAATCCTTATTTTCTAAGTGAAATATAAAACTCAGAAAGTAATTTTTATTCTTCAATCAGAAAATAAAACTTAAACATCAATCATTAAATGGCGAGCAAAGAATAAAACTCAGACAATAATTTTTATTCTCTGAGCAGAAAATAAAACTCGGAGAATAATTTTTATTTTCCAAGCGAAAAATAAAACTCAACAAGTAATCATTGATGTCTGAGGAAAAAATAGAACTCGAAAAATAATTTTTATTTTTGATTTTTTTCAATAAAAATTAAAAAATAAAAATCATTGGCGGAACGGACAGTCCCCTTAAAGACGATTGCAATGGTGTACTCCTTGTACATGTAGCATATCCCTAACATAATGATTTTTTTCTTTTAAAATGTGATGGATAATCATTATTTGCGATTCCTGAATTAAACAGTTAACGGGTTAAAAGGATTCCTTTGTCAACTGCGACTATACATTTAGCTGTGCTTGTGTGCGCATTTTGTGATCTGCCGCACGTTTTACCATTAATTTTTGGCTTTAAGATATTCAGGACAATAAAGAGTAATCTTCTGAGTGGTTGGCAATTGATCGCATAAATAAAATTAGAAATCTTCTCTTTTAATATTACAAAATTTTAAATGTATTTATTTTTTGAACAACTAAACTATGCATCGAAAAATAAAATCCACTCAAAAATAAAAAAAATAACTTAATTTACGAATTTATTTTCTATTAAAAACTTTCCAAAGCGTACAAAGTATGCAAACAAAACTAAACAGCATGTACTTATTATTTTGACCGTATGTGTATTTATGTTGTATGAACTCCAATGTAACTGTATGTATGTTTCTACATATTTTTTTAAATTCTATTTTAGCGTTGGGCAGTTGTTTCATTGCGTTACTTTAATCCTGTGGGTGCACATCCCTCCGGACGCATTGGAGAGGATCCTAATGGTGAACCAAATAATTTAATGCCATATATAGCTCAGGTAGCTGTGGGTAGACGTGATTGTCTACAAGTTTACGGTACCGATTTCCCTACAAAAGATGGAACTGGTGTACGTGACTACATACACATTGTTGACCTGGCTGAGGGTCATGTTAAAGCTTTAGATAAACTACGTAATATAGCAGAGACTGGCTTCTTTGCTTATAATCTTGGAACAGGTGTAGGATATTCCGTGCTGGAAATGGTACATGCATTTGAAAAGGCATCTGGACGAAAAATAAATCACAAGCTTGTTGAGCGACGTTCTGGTGATGTGGCCACCTGCTTTGCCGATGCTTCTTTGGCTGAAAAAGTTTTGGGTTGGAAGGCAACGCGCGGTATTGATGAAATGTGTGCCGATACCTGGCGTTGGCAGAGTAATAATCCCAATGGTTATGCTGTTAAATGATTTCAAAAACTAATTGAAGCATTTTATTACTTTATTATTTGGAAACAAAACATTCTTTGAATCATGTATTTTAATTGTTTTTTCTATATTGTTGTGTATTTTAACACTTGTGAATGAACGTCTGTTTATATATAAAAGAGTTAATATCGTTTGCCCTGTTGCCGCTAATGATGACAGAAACGATGTTCAACTTCTTACACCAATCTAAACATATTAAATCCTAGATGTTATGTTTGTTGTTGCTTTAATGTACACAAATTAGTCAATGTTTATTTTAAACATCATTTATGTTTCTTTATAAGTAAAAACATTTTATATCCAAAATCAAATTTGTTTCGTTCCTTTATTTCTGTTATTGTCTGTTTTAGTTTTAAGACAAGATTACATTTATATAAAAATATACTATAAATATTTAGTTCAATTATTAAAACCAAATGCATTTATGCATTGTATGTACACTATAAGTATGTATGTATGTATGTTAACTATATATTAACTATGTGTATTTCGTATGTAAAAAATATATTATAAAAGATTTTTTATACAAATAAAAATGTGAAATACGATGAATATGTTTTCCTATTTTTTGCTTCCACTAGAACAAAAGCTGTCAACTTCTTAAAAAACGGTTAGCATGGAATAATTTTAGTCACCTTTTAACATCAACTTTAATTTTGTTTATTACAGTTACCACTCCATCAATTGCAGTTAAATACTTTAAGTTAAAAATACAAAAGCTTTATATATCAAATTAATAATGAGTCTATTATGTTCATATCTTTGTTGCATTTTTTAGGGGGTTCACACACAAAGTGCAAAAACATAACACTATTCATATCACTCCGACTTAGTGTTAAACAGTGTATAAGTATAAAAACAAATTTTTATGGTTTTATGGCGTTAACTTTTTTCTACAATCCACAGTGGGGCAGAATCAAAATATTTTTACATTTTTATTTTACGTTGGGTTCATTTTATTGCAAATTAAAAACACACCAATTTAAATTTTACTGTAAGTCACTTTATTTAGTCAGGTTCGAATGACTTTTATTGACACCGCTGTTAAAAATACACAAACTGTTTTAAGCGGCATTTAGACGGTGAGTACTGTTGGATGACATGCCACAAACTCGTGGAAATGGCCAAAATTCGTGTTTGACAGCCGAGCCGGTTGGACTGCCATTAGACCACCAAAAACACAAACACAGTTATTATTTCATTTGTATTTTTGTAAGGGAACTTTTCTGAAGAAAAATGATTCCTTATGTTGTTTGAGTTGTTTGTAATCTTTATAGGGAAATGGTCTCCAACTTCAGGCATATCCAAACAACTCCACATTAGAGAAGGTGCCAAATCAACACTGGCCATTGTAACATCAATACAGGTAAAAGTATTTCTGGTATTGAAGAGAATTGTCATTGGCAATATCTTCCCAAATGTTTCCGCATTTAGAATTATTTGTTGAACCCCATAGAGCATTCTGTGAATTTAGGTCACCCATCAACAAATGATGGACGCTATTAGCCGGGAAGATGTCAACCATAGAAGTAGATAATCTTATATCGCATTTTTTATGTACATACATAAATATTTTGGTGATATGGACTTCTATATTGCATTGGATTATTATGTTTTGAAAGAGAAGATCACCGGTGGATAAGATATGTTGCGTCACATTGATGTTGTTTTTAACTAGCAAAGCAATACCAGCCTTTGAGTACAAATAATCCTTATTGTGGTGATAAATTTTATGTCCAGCAGGGGGCCTACTGCGTATTTCGATTCGAAAGAAAAAAAATTCGAATGCTTATTTCGATTCGAAAGAAAAAAAATTCGAATGATTTTTCTTTCGAATCGAAATACGCAGTAACCCCCCAGGAATATGCAGTAAATTTCGGTTTTTGCTAACGATATGTGTCTCTTGTAAGGCAATTATATTCGTCTTATGATGGGCAATCAAGAGTTCAAAGTGCGCATTTGTGATTAATAAATATTACATACAAGGGTATGTTCCACCGTAAAATGTTAAGTTCAATATTCATATAAAGAAATAAGTTTATACATCATATTTGCTATAAGTTTTGATCTTTATTGTTTTTTGTGTTTTATGTGTTATTATTACGTTCACATTCATCTCTGGATTTTTTTTTTTTTTTTTTTTTTTGTAATATTCGGATATAAGAGAAATATCAGCATCAATGTTAGATCTAGATGGGGAGGGTTATCACAAACTATCGTTTATTTCATCAATAATAATATCATCAGTTAAGTTTTTATCAATGTTGAAATATGCGCTCATATCTAAAAAAAAATCGGGCAGATTGGTCTGCAATATGTTAAAATAGTTTTCCTTTCTCATGACGCCATTAATTTATTGAAATGTTACACCATGTAAAACAACGCCACTCTATGATTTTGCGTTCGAAGTACTTGACCATTTGGTTAATATGGTTTCGTTGAATTGTTTCCTGCTATTGGCGCAAGTAATACTGTTTACCCTCAGACTGATATCGGTTTAAATTGGACTATCTGACCATTTTATGATCTTCCAGTCATTAACAGTCCAATCTTTCTGATGCATGGCCAAAGTTTTGTAGCGGTCTTTTTGCTGTCCATCGTCTAACATTTTTATTTCTTGCTATGGAAGCTTCCATTGGCATTTAAGACTTGACATTTCTTATTTTTCTCATCTAGCCGAAAATTTGGGGAACTACGTTTTAACAATCTAATAAGAGGCTTTGTCATATTTACAATCGAATTTTTCACGGTAACAAAATCGAAATGACATGAATTTAAAATAACTGTAAATTTTTCGAAATTTTTCTACTAATTTGGTTGAGGATAGGTATGAGCAAAACTAAGTACATGCGAGTTATTTTGTTTTTATTAAATTTTCTTTCATTGCTTATTGTTTTAATTTCTTTTAACAGTTTTGTTAAGAACTAAATAGGAAAGAACACAATAAAGAATTTTAAAATCGATGTGTTATTATTATTTTTATGCGCCTTCAAGCTGTGCCTGCCAATTCGTCAGCGTCCTTGCTTTGAAAGCAATCCATACCAAAGACCCTTACGTTTTTAGTGCCGCCTTAAACTATGCTGCATATCAGTTTATGTATTTAGTTTATAAAAAATAAAGTATGCATATCCGGTTAGTTCAGTTCAGTTATGGTTTATTACTTTACTACTAAAAACCTGCATACTTTCACTGCCTTTTCTTGACTTTCTCTTGGAAATAAAATATTTTTGCGGAAACAGGTATCCTACATTGGAATCAGGATGCTGGGTACCTCCTTACAAAAAAAAAACTGGAGTAACCTACACTCAACTTTACCATACCCAATGGAAACAGATATTTTTGTGGATATATTACATAAAGAATAAAAGTTCAAAGTATATTCGAATCAAAAATTAATTATTTTCGGTGTTAAGTAAAATACCCCTTGCCACTTCCCAATTATCCTCAAAATTTGTACAGCTCTTCATCTCCATAAACCAAAGGCGCATACTAAATTTCATTTTGATATATCATACTGTATGATCTGTAGAGCGTTTACATAATTTGGGAGTAAGTAAACTACCCCTTTCCGATTATCCCCAAAATTTACACAACTCTTCATCTCCATATACCAAAGGCACATAATAAATTTCGTTTTAATATGTCATACGGTATGACCTGTAGAGCGTTCACAAAATTTGGGGGTGAGGAAACTACCCCTTGCCCCCTTCCGATAATGCCCAAAAACTATACAGCTCTTCATCACCATATACCAAAGGCACATACTAAATTTCATTTTGGTAAACGTAAAAACGTAATTGTACTGATAGGGCAAAGATAAAGTAATCTGCCGTTGTTAGCCAGAAATGTTGCTTTATAGAAGTTTAAACTGATAATAGTAATCTCAAGGAAACCATAGAAATAAATAAAACAACAAAAATAAAAGCACAATAATAATTTAAATAAAATTATTGTTTTTAAATATTGAGTAGTTTTAGAAAGAGTTTATGATGCATTTAAGCTTTAGATGTCAATATTTTTGGTTAGTCAGTGCTAATAAACATTCTTATTTCAAAGAAATTTCTATAATATTTACATTAATAATATTCCAAAACACAAATATGTTTATTTTTCAAAATATATTAAAAACTCTACAATACCAATTTTAAAATCAGAATTGTACCGAAAAAAGTACGATTGCAATAAATGTGTCATCCCTTTTACTATTTACTATTTATTATTTTGAAACAAAAAGACCTAAAATGAAAACCGAAATTTAAAATGGAAAAACTAAAGTTTATCATTTGATATCCTCGCTAAATTAAAGAAAAACAATATACCAACAAAATTTTATTCACTTTTATATTATTTTCACTACTAAATACTGATATTTTCTCAATATTTCGAAAATTTCTTTTTTCATAGAATTTTTCCAAAAAAAATATTTTGAACACAAAATACCGAACAGCTGTTTGACTAATTTTAAAAAATTTTACTAGCAAAAACTTGCAAGTAATTTTTTTTCTCTCACATTTTTATTCTTTTGTTTTGCTCTCTCGTTGCTACTTTTTAGATTTAATGAACGCTTTTCCAGTATCAAGTAGTAACAATAGATACTAATTTGCAATTACTGAACAGAGCTTTAAACTTGGTTTTCCCAACCCGGAGACGACTTAGCATAACACAATCACTTCTTGTCATATTGAAGAAAAAGCATGGAGTCACCCTTGTGATGCCTTATATTGATTGTAAATTGCTTCTGTAATACGTAAAATATCTTACGACTTTTTTGGCTGCTGCATCAGCGCATTCATTCCCAGTTATTCCAATGTGAGAAGGCACCCATAAAATTAATATTTGTTGATTTGCATTTGGTAATTTTATAATGTAATCATCATATTGCATTAAGGCTAGCTGTATATACTTGAATAGCAGCTAGTTCTGCCGAGAAGATACCGACATCTTTTAGTAAACGTCTTTCCATAACTATCAAATTGGGTTTGACTGTTTTGTTGAACAACACCAAATGTTGTTATGTTGGAAAAAACCATCTGTATAAAATATAATTTCTGGAGCAAAACACGCAATTTTTTCTTGCAAAGTTTTTTTTTAAAGGCTAGAGGGTTAGGGTTAATGTTATTTTGATTGTAGAAACATAAACTTGAGTCTATCTTGACAAAGTTGTCATTTATTGTGAACTAAAGCTTTTCTGGCAATCTGATTTGTGTTTATTTAAAAGTCTAACCAAGGTATATTTATTTTACTAGGTAGTGGCATCCCTACAACAAATACAACAATACAAGAACAACATGGCATTTTGTTGTTGCTTTGTAGTTCGAAATGTCAAAAACCACAGAAGAAAATTGAGAAGGCGTGTATGTGTTTTATTGCTTTCTCACTTCTACACTATAAAATTTCTGAACACATACAACTTTTGACATGTCGAACTACTAAATCAGCTGGGCGGACGACACTACCTAGTAAGATAAATATAAAAAAATATATATAAATCTATACGGAAAAATTAATTTCGGAAATATTTACACGTCCTGTCTTCTTTTATTTATTTTATGTATTCCATTTTTCTTTACAAAAAATGAATTAAAAGTATTAACTGACATGTAAAGTTTCTCTTCGGAATCCATCGGAAAACCCTGAAAATTATTATAAACAAAAAAATCGCTTTGCTCAACATAGCATTCACTCTGACATCTTGTAGCATTGATATAGCAGGAACTATTATCGCTTCTAGATTCGCTTCGCTTGTAGCGCGCACTCTGACATCACCTAAGAAGATTGTGTATATGTAGGTGCCTGTCAATGCCAGGAATATCCTTGATAGCCTTTGCTAAAGAATTTGCATATATTGTAAATAGTACAACAAACAGTAGTGATCCTTGCGTGACACCATTGTCAAGGGAAGCACTTGAGAAAAAATATGCATCTTCTTTGACGACAACTTTGCGATTAACAAGAAAAGATCTTAATAGCTCTAGAACACCCCACTCATTAACTCCATAATAATGAAAGTCAGCAAAACCCTGCCAAAAGTCCTGCCAAAGTCCTTTAAAACAACTAAGCTTTGAACACATTTCTTAACATTCAATTTTAAAATGTCTTCCAACTCATGGCATAGATTGTATACAAACCCCTCAGAGTTATGTGTGCAAACTTTCAACAAAGCAGGTTGATGTCGCATTGTGTAATAAAATAAGTGCACTGAAAATATATAATCATAAATAACCAAAACCACTAGTTTGAAATAATATTTATTATTTAAATATAAAAAATATTTTTTTTTAATTTTCGTATTAGATTAATATTGTTACGAAAGAAGAATTTATTTATTATAAGCTCTGAACAACAATACTCTCGAACAACAACAACAACATTAATGGCTTATTTTCCTACAATGATGATAGAAAGAAACAAACAATAAAGAGTAACGCCTTAAACAATTACGCATACACACACACAGATTAAAATAAACACTCTTCTGTTAAATACACAGCCACATAAATAAATACAAGCATAAACAAATAAACAGCCACACACACAGGTATAAAGAAATAAATAGCCACAAACACAGGTATAAAAAAATAACCAATCACACAAACAAAAACAAGAGCAATAACAGTCGAACCTGCCAGATATGTCTGGAATAGAACATTCTGGTGCTCTTAAAGCACCTATATAAATGAATCGTGCTGGCGAGCAGTATGGCAGTATTAATTTAAAAGTCAAAGAGTTAAGTTGTCGAATATTAAGAGTGTTTAACAGTTTGCTGTATTTTTGAACAGTGGTGTTAAGTAAATAAAGTGACTTACAGTAAAAGTAATAACAGTGTGTATTTATTTTGCAATAAAAAGAACCCAACGTAAAGTAAAAACGTAACAATTGGTGTCAGAAGTGGGATTGTAAAATAAAATAACTTAAAAAAAAAAATAATAAACAACAATGAAGTTTGAAGATCTTAAAGTGGAGCAGCTGAAAAAGGAGTTGAGTAAGCTGGATTTGCCTACAGCAGGAAACAAAACAGAACTGCAGAAGAGGCTCATAGATGAATTCAAGCGTCGTGGCATGGACATTGGAGCATATGAGTTCGATGAAATGGAGGTGGCAGAGGTATGTAGCCGTGAAACAACAACAGCAAGTAGCATGGACTTCAATACGATGTTTGCCGCTATGATGGAGAAAATGGGAGAAGTTCAGGAAGCTTCTAGAGCAAACAGCGAAAAACTGTTAGCTGAAGTAAGAGATGAAGTTCAGGAAGCTTCTAGAGCAAACAGCGAAAAACTGTTAGCTGAAGTAAGAGATGAAGTTCAGGAAGCTTCTAGAGCAAACAGCGAGAAACTTCTGGAAACAGTAAATGAGAAACTGGAGAAGAATCAACAACTTCTAGCTGAGATTCAAGAAGTTTCTAGAGCGAACAATGAGAAACTTTTGGAAAAAGTCAACGAGAACCTCATACAAATTTCTGAAACCATTAATAAGCGAGTAGACGACGTAGAAGTCAAGTTCGACGAAAAAATCTCTGCCGTAGAAGTGCAACTGTCTGGATTAAACAGAAAAGTGAATCTTCTAGAAACTAGTGGCGTCGAAGTACAGGTAAAGGATGTCGATGTAAAGCTGCAGGAGCTTGAAAACAAAATTATGAGCCTGGAAATAAGAGAAGGTCCAGTACGAGTAGTGACTGAAAACACAAATAGGATAAAAGCTCCCAGTTTCGACGGCAACATACCCTTCAACGTCTTCAAATTTCAGTTTGAGACAGTGGCCAGTAAAAATCTATGGAGCAATGAAGAGAAAGCGATCGAACTGATTCTGGCACTTAAAGGATCTGCAGCAGAAGTCCTCGAAAGCCTACCAACTAGCTGCAGAAATAATTATGAGGACATAATGGTGGCGTTACAGCGGAAATATGGCGGCGATCATAAAAAGGAGCTGTATAGAATGGAGCTACGCGGCAGGCTGCAGAGAGCAAATGAGACGCTTCAGGATTTCGCCATGGAGATAGAGCGCTTGGTGCAGCTAATATACCCTGGGGAAAACCATCCACTTCTAGAACAGTTCAAGGTGGAGGCATTTGTTAATGGTATTCGTGACCCAGATATTAAGCACGCAGTTTGCGCTAAGCAAAACACATCCTTTGCTGAAACCATTACTTACGCTCTGGCTCAAGAAACAGCAAAAGTCATTTCGAGGCCGCAGTCATACAAAGTGCGAAAAGTTGAAGTTGCTGCTGAAGATGAGAAAACAACAATGGACGACATAAAGCAAGTACTTGAGTCGGTAAAGAAAGTCTTAGATGAAAGACAAAGTAAAACAAACGCTAAGTGCTTTAATTGCGGCAAAGTCGGCCATTTTCAACGAAACTGTAAGGCAGCAAGAAAACGAGCCAGATCTGTTTCGCCGCCAAGAAACAATAAACGTGCGACTCATGGAACATCTCAAGAGTCGTTAAACTAAAGAGAGCTAGCACTACGGGGCATGAGCTAGCTCCCACAACCGAGGGCCCCACAATCTCCATATCTGTGATGCAGCAGCAAAACAGCAATCTTACTGCAAGTGGGTATATCAACGGAGGAAAGCGTATTCTGACAATAGACACAGGAGCGTCGCAGTCTATAATAAGGCCCGATTTAGTAAAGGGAAAAGTGGAACCATTGAATAATGTAAGCCTGCGCACCGCTACCGGAGAATTTGCTACTGTCTATGGTAAGGTCAAAGTCAGATTAACTATAGCCAACATGAGTGTGGACCATGTGTTCATTGTCGCCGATATCGTGGACGAAGTTATTATTGGCGCAGATTTTATGATCATGCATGGAGTCGATCTGCGCATGGGGCAACAAATAATGATCTGGCGAAACGTCGAAATACCCCTTGATATTGGATATGTGAGTAAATCTGCAGTAAGGAAGTTGGTTGCTGTAGCATCCCAGAAATTACCACCTCAGGCAGAAACTGTGATATGGGCACGTATGGAGGAAGATTGTGAGGACAACCGGTTGTGGGTGGTAGAACCATCAGGAATTAAGAGTGAAACAATAACAGCAAAAGCCCTCGTGAAAACCTGTAAGAATGGAAAAATTCCTGTGAGAGTGTTAAATCTATCCAACAGTGAAAAAGTAATTGGTAAAAACTCTCAGATAGCTCAATGTACACCAGCAGAGGCCATAATTAATTGCGAGAGAGACTCAGAGCCTGAAAAACTGTCAACTAAAGAGCGCGAAATACTAGCAGAACACGTGGGGAAATGGGTAGCAGAGCTGGAGCCACCTGACAGAAACAAAGCCAAGCAGCTGCTACGAAAGTACGCCTCTGTCTTCGCCCTAAAAGATAAAAGCCAAGGTAGAACGGCAATAGTGAAGCATGAAATAAATACTGGCGAAGCGAGGCCCATAAAACAAGCCCCCAGGAGCATTCCTCTAGCTAAGCGGAGCGAAGTAAAGCAGCTAGTCAACGAAATGGAGCGAGACGGAATCATCGAACCATCTTCGAGTCCCTGGAGCTCGCCGGTAGTTTTAGTAAAGAAGAAAGATGGCAGCACTAGATTCTGCGTTGACTACAGAAAGCTCAACGATGTTACCAAAAAGGACAGTTATCCGCTACCAAGAATCGATGACACCTTGGACACGCTAGCAGGAACCAAGTGGTTTTCTACGCTAGATTTACAGAGCGGTTACTGGCAAGTCGAGATAGCAGACAAAGATAAAGAAAAAACTGCTTTTAGTGCTCTCGATGGTTTATGGCAGTTTAATGTTATGCCATTTGGTCTCTGCAACGCTCCAGCCACCTTCGAGCGTTTAATGGAACGAGTGTTAAAGGGACTTAATTGGAAGTCATGCCTGGTGTATCTGGATGACATAATTGTCATGGGAAAGACCTTCGATGAACACCTAAGGAATATGGAAGAAGTCTTCAGGCGTATATCAGCGGCTGGACTGAAGCTCAGTGTTAAGAAATGTGCATTGTTTCAGAAGGAAGTCAAATACTTGGGGCATCGTGTAACAGCAGAGGGCATATCAACCGATGAAGATAAAATACGGGCAGTAAAGGACTGGCCTCGTCCTCAAAATCTTCACGAGTTACGAAGTTTCTTGGGACTCTGCACATACTACAGACGATTTGTGCCAAATTTTGCTAGTGTTGCTGCGAGCCTACATGAGCTAACCAAAAAGTCGCGACCTTACCAGTGGAGTGAAGCAGCCGAGGAAGCATTCCAGAAGCTCAAGGAATTGTTGTGTGTGGCACCTATCCTGGCATATCCAGTAGCTGGGCAAAAATTCATGCTAGACACTGATGCGAGCGGATATGGAATAGGAGGCGTGCTGTCGCAAGTGGTAGATGGGACAGAAAAGGTTATAGGCTACTACAGCAGAGTACTTTCGAAGCCTGAAAGAAACTATTGCGTAACGCGACGAGAGCTTCTAGCAGCATTGGAGTGCATAAAACACTACCACAAGTATTTGTATGGCCAACATTTTACGTTGAGGACAGATCATGCCGCACTCAGGTGGTTGCTGCAATTCAAGAGCCCTGAAGGACAGCTTGCACGCTGGATAGAGCGTCTTCAGAGCTATGACTTTAGTATTGAGCACAGAAAAGGAGGCAAGCATAACAACGCAGACGCCCTTTCTAGGCGGCCATGTGATCTGGGGTGTAAGCATTGCACAAAGGCAGAGAGAAAAGAATTCGTTATTGATGTTCGGCTTACACATATAGAATCTAGTGAAGACTGGCCGACAGCACAAAGAAACGATCCCATATTGGCAAAAGTTATAGCGGCTAAAGAGGAAGACAGAAGACCGACGCGAAGTGAGATCTCACCAGAAAGTCCACTGGCGAAGGCATATTGGGCCCAGTGGAACAGTCTAAGGTTGAAGGATGGCTGCTTATGTCGCACTTGGGAAAGCACAGACGGCAAAACTGTGATAGACTTAATCGTCGTGCCATCCTCCAAGATCAAAGAGGTCGTGAAACAATTCCACAATGGTCCTAGTGGAGGTCACCTTGGTGTAACGAAGACGCTGGAAAAGATAAAACAACGGTTCTATTGGGTCGGCTGTCAACAAGCCGTAGCAGAGTGGATAGCCAATTGCCAGGAGTGCATTGCAGCAAAGGGTCCAGTACGAAGGAGTCGGGGGCAGCTTCAGCAGTACAATTCAGGCGCTCCCTTTGAACGTATAGCGATGGACGTAGCAGGTCCCTTCCCTGCTAGCAATGCTGGAAACCGATACGTCTTAGTGGTCATGGACTATTTTAGCAAATGGCCGGAAGTATATGCCATTCCCAATCAAGAAGCCAGAACGATTGTAGACGCTTTTATAAGCAACTGGGTGTGTCGCTATGGTGTTCCCTTAGAACTGCACTCCGACCAAGGCCGAAATTTTGAATCCGTTATATTTAAAGAGATGTGCGAGGTATACGGAATAAGAAAGACCAGAACGACACCGTTACATCCGCAATCTGATGGTATGGTCGAACGATTCAATCGAACCCTGGAAGAATACCTGAGAAAAGTGGTCAGCGCACATCAGAGGGACTGGGATGAGCATATACCCCAAGTTTTTATTGGCATATAGATCAGCTGTTCACGATTCCACCTCACGAACACCAGCGAAAATAGTCTTTGGATCTGAGCTAAATTTGCCTGCAGATTTAGAGTTTGGTGTTAAGCCAACATCGGCAGAAGGAGACGGCGAAAACTCTAGTCAGGCGAAAAGGGACCTTCAGGAGATTCACGAATTCGTGCGGAGTCGGATAAAATTAACCAGTGATAAAATGAAAGCCAGATATGATCGAGCTGCCAACTCTGAGGGATTTAACGAGGGACAACTGGTTCTACTTTTTAACCCACAACGGAAGAAAGGATTATCACCCAAACTACAAACTCATTGGGATGGACCTTATAAAGTAATAAAGCGGCTAAACGACGTAGTTTACAGAATACAGAAATTCCAGAGCCCAAGATCAAAAATGAAAGTTGTGCACTTGGAGCGGCTAGCCAACTATGGAAAAGGTACATCTGTGTCTGTTCGGGACGAACAGGTTTGAGAAGGGGGTAGTGTTACGAAAGAAGAATTTATTTATTATAAGCTCTGAACAACAATACTCTCGAACAACAACAACAACATTAATGGCTTATTTTCCTACAATGATGATAGAAAGAAACAAACAATAAAGAGTAACGCCTTAAACAATTACGCATACACACACACAGATTAAAATAAACACTCTTCTGTTAAATACACAGCCACATACATAAATACAAGCATAAACAAATAAACAGCCACACACACAGGTATAAAGAAATAAATAGCCACAAACACAGGTATAAAGAAATAACCAATCACACAAACAAAAACAAGAGCAATAACAGTCGAACCTGCCAGATATGTCTGGAATAGAACATTCTGGTGCTCTTAAAGCACCTATATAAATGAATCGTGCTGGCGAGCAGTATGGCAGTATTAATTTAAAAGTCAAAGAGTTAAGTTGTCGAATATTAAGAGTGTTTAAAAGTTTGCTGTATTTTTGAACAGTGGTGTTAAGTAAATAAAGTGACTTACAGTAAAAGTAATAACAGTGTGTATTTATTTTGCAATAAAAAGAACCCAACGTAAAGTAAAAACGTAACAATATACATAAATCACGCTTTCATTTAACAATTTTGAGTCAAAGCAACAAACGTTACATTTATTTGTTTTATTTTTACAAAAAATTATATACGGATACGCATACATGAATAACATATTTTTAATTTGGAAAATAGGAAATTAGTTTTAATATTAGTTCAAAATGAAAAATAATTTAAGGTAATTTTTTTATGGTTGGAAAAAACTTTACACAAAAGGCTCTTATGACAGTAATGGACATTTCTAGACAAGCGCTATTGTATTGTGTGTTTTCTCTACCTGTTAACATTGTTAATGAATAATTTTAATTTTTTTTCATAAGAATCGCTTGTACGGAATTTTCTCAACATACTCATACATACATCTGTACATATGTTACAGTTTATGACTATTTCTTAATTCTAAGAATCGTAAGAAAACTAATTTAATTATACATTAACTTAATATTGTACAAAAACCTTTTGTATGGAATTTTCAAAAACATAAAATATTCATATGCTACCATTTGTTGCTACTTTTTAACTCAATCATAACAAAAAGCTTAAATCAAAATTTGGTTAACTCATTCAAAATTGAACGCTTTTGTATTTACTAATGTTAAACATGTGATTCTTTTCAGTGCAAAACATCAATACATTCTCATTTTAACCAGTTTTAACAACTTTCTCTGGTTGGGTATGCTTGATTGTATACTTCCAGAATCTTTTCACTAAAATTTTTTCCAAATTTTGGAAATACTACATATTTCTGCATCAAGCATAGAGTCGGAAGATATTGAAGTCCAAAAATTTAGCAAATTTGTCGGCAATTTATTTAGGATGTTATTGTTGAATAGGGATTCACCCTATTTGTTCTTAAGTTGCTTACCTTGTTCCATAAGTGCCGAACATCTATCATTGGATTTAGAGAATTTAGGAATATTGTATAGCAATATTGAATTCTCTTTTAACCTTGGCGCTTGATCTAAATCTTCGTTTATGTCATGTTCAATCATTTCTTCAATTAAGTTTTCATCACAATTCATATTAGTGTTAAAATTTTCAAATGACAAATTGTCATCATTAAAGAAAATATCATCTTTATTATTATTTGTTGTATTGAATATTGTTGTTGACTTTTGAGTTTCTTTTTCTCTGGACAGGAAATTGATATAGCCAAAGAAATTTAATTATCTTGAGTAGTGCTTTTTCTGTTGTTGTTGTAACAGCTCTGCTGTTGTCGGAAGTTCTTTCCTGAAAAGGTTTAATGTGTATGTATGTATATGTATATTAATTATTGCAAAAAGTGTCACGTGGGTGGAACTTGGAGCTGGATAAATTGCGCAACTTCAATCGGTCTTAACCATAGGTATGTATATGGGGCGCAGATCCGTAGGCCTGTTAGAACGTTGAAATAAATGCACCGTGTCATTAGGACTTTGAAGACAGGCTGGGCAGGAAGTGCCTGGAACTATATGCTCGCGGTAGCAGTTTAGAATACAGGTAGTTCTTGTTTGAGTGGGTAGAAGCTTCTCGTGGTACTATAGGATTCCCTGAAGCTGTGTTAGTGAGAGGCAAGCGAGAAATACTCTTTCAGGGTTGGCAATAAAAAAGCTTCTAAAACCTTTGCTATGGGTGATAAAAGGCATAATTCTCCTTTTGTAGCGGGTTTATCAGGTTATAGGAGGGGAATTATCCTAGCCACCTTCCATATATTTGGAATCACCAGCTGATGTATCGAGAGTTATAGAAGGCGTACTAGATATTCTAGTGATACTATGCCAAGTTTCTTTAACATTAACATAGAGCGTGAAGGAAATGAGGTCAGAATTCCGTGCAAGATTCTTGCTTCTCCGAATTATAGCTCTTTTGGACCGATTCTGTATATTGAATGTCATCGAATTCTATAACTGCGATCTTTTTATTGCAGTTTGTGGCAGATAGACTTTTAATAGCAGACCAAAGCTTTTTCGAACTAACTGTGCATTGGTTAGGTGTTCCAACCACTTGTTGCGGCGATGTTCATTAACGAGTTTGCTAATTCCTGCCGTCAACAGCTCAATTCGCTCGCCTGATGGGTTGCAAGCGCGCATATGATCGCTTTCTTGAGATAAAATCACTGCATTGGTGAGCAAATTTGAGGGTTCTGCCTGCTGGAATAAAGCGCCGTGCTGCCATGGAAGAGTTTGCTTTATATCCCTTCCTGTCACAAGTAGGGTTGGGTAATTGACGAAGAGAGTCATCAATATATTTCAAGAATCCCTGTCAGTTGGATTTATTATAATTAATAAACGTGCGCTTATCAGGGTCAACGAAGTCATTGGGTTTCTCAACAGTGACCGCAATGAGAATTGGTCCGAGTGAAATGCAATTTGGGGTTGCCAGCTGGTGTAGGCAAGTAGCGATGAGCAGATAATGGATATGTCTGGAGAGCTTCCACATCTTGCAATTACAACTGTTGGGAAATCTTCGTTTATTGGAGCAAAATCTGATTCGTCTATCTATTCTGCAATAAGTCCACCGCGGGGATCTTCAGGTAACTGGGTTAAGCAACTCTCATGATGAGCATTGAAATAACCAAGTATTATTCTATTATCACCTTGCAAGAGATGGGATATGCTTGGGTGATAATTAACCCCTATGCTGTTGACGGGTGGGATATAAACATTGATGATTTCTATTTCATTACTTTCAGTATCTACTGAGAAGCTCATAACCTTTAGGAACGGGTCAGGTATGGAAGGGATTGGTGGGGGTGTCAATTTCTAACTGACATTTCGATCTATGATGAACGCAAGTCCCCCACCATGGGCTCTATCTCTTCTGACAATATTGTAATTCCCAGAGTGAAAAAACATTGGTATGTTGTCATCGTGCATATATTTTGTGATCTCTACAATTTTGTTCCCAAACCACTAGAATTTAATTGAGTGATTTGGGAAGATCTGCGGGCCAATATTTTGCACTTGCCGCTGAGTGTCTTGGCGGTGTATTCACCTAAGATGGAGTTCTAACTGTTAATACTGGTTGCTGTAACTGAGGAGTGTTCTGTACATTTGGCGTTGTAGGTTTTGATTGCGCCGTTGAGTTTAGGATATAATGTTGTGGGTTATCTTGTTGTGACAAACTGAACAAACCCAGGGGGGTTACTCTCTATTGCGATGCGCAAGCAATTTCGATTCGAAAGCTCAATGCGATAAGAGGGCAAATCGTTACTCTCTACGACTTTCGCAAAATTTTTGAAAAAGTGGCAACATTAACAGTTTAAAATATGTAAACAAAAGTTAAGCCGGTTAAATTTACATATTTATGGATTTATTTTAACTTTTTCCGTTACTGAAAGTTCTACTGGAAATCCACGCAAATAGTATCATATTTTACATAAATAATAGCATAATATATAAATTTTTTAACCAGATATATCCCTTACAGGATCTCCATCAGATTGTCTAAATATTTTATGTTGCATTTTGCTTCCGGCTTTAGGCATCAGCAGCAACTGTTTCATGGCCAAATCACTATCTACTAAAATTAAAAACTGACGTTGTTTTATTTGTAACTATTTGGCTTCGATTTTCCTAAAAATAACAATTTAGATATCGATTAAAACACATTTTTTAAAGTAATTAATTATATGTTTTCTTCCTTTGCGCTAGCTCTTTTACTATCGCAAAATATTTGGACTTATCGAACGAATTTGACATGCGCTTTCGCATTAGAGTGTGGTGCTGCCATCTTGGCGAAAAAGATATGCGAAAGAAAAATGCGCGAACGCTTTAAAGAGTACGAATCGTTCGATTTCGTACCATTTTTCTTTCGTATCGCAATAGAGAGTAACCCCCCAGATCTCTGGACCTGGGTTTTGCTCTATGACAGCTATAATTAATAGTATCTGGAGTAAAATAGCTGGCATATTTTGCTCACTGAGGAAAACACTTTCGGTTGGTACAGCTGTTGCTGAGTGGACAGTCTTTGGCCGAGTGATACTTTGGTCGTTCCGGAGCGAAGATCCAATTGTCGTGGGAACGATTCGTGGTTTTTGTTCATATTGGTTAATGAAGTTATATTCTTGCAGAGTAATTAAGGGTTTTTTTTACGTGGTTGTACAAATTGCAATATTTTTGTCCGTTTTTGAAACGTTTTCTGTAACAGCATGATCGTTGCTGCTCTTGGTGGTTGTTGTTACCACTAGATTATTTTTTGGTTGTTTCTCAATTAAAACTTGTGCGTATGGCTGATTGCCTTGAGTTTTTTTAGATACCGGTTTAAGGGTGTTAAGTGTTTGATTCTTATTGTAAACTTCCCATGCTTCACGATTAGTGCATCTTCTTGAAATTCTTAAATAGTTTCCAGATTGTTGGTGTTCCACATTCTTTGTATATTTCAACATTGCGACAACGCTTCTTGGTATGGTCTAGTTTTTGACAATTTTGACATTTTATAGGATTTGGTATGTATTTATCGACAGGAATTGATGCACTTGTCGTGTTTTATTTTTTACTTTGAAAATAAAAAATATTTTTGATCTAATTTTGATCGTAAATCAGTCAAGGCGAATTTATATAAGAGGACATGCCGCGACAACAAATACAACACCAAAAAACACCCATATGCATTTTTGTTTGTTGGTTTAATGTACGGCAGACGCCGAAAGCCAAAATATTACATCCAACAACTAGAAACAGTTCTTCCTTACTTTTTCTGGTAGTATTTTGTAATTTTTTCTAATCTTGAAATATTTTTTTTAAATTTTATTTATTTTTTTTTAAGTTTTAAAAATATAAACGAAGTTTTGACAGCTCCCATGCACAAAAAAGTAAAACAAAAAATAATTAACTTCGCCGTGCTGTCACCTTGGTTAATATGAATTCTAGAGAGTAAAATTCTCTTCTTGTGCTTTGGATACATTTTATTTTTTAACGTAACTTAAAAATGGCTGTTATTTTTCAATCAAAAAACAAAAGTTGAGAAATAACTATTATGTTCTGAGCAAAAATTTAAACTTGAAAATTAATTTTTATTTTCTAAGCTAAATATGTATTAACGTAGGGGAAATATCTAAGCCCTCCCTCCACCTTTTCAGGTTTATTGAGTTCAGCCATTGTAGGATCTTTACTTGTATTAGGCCATTACCCATTTCTAAGCAAAAAATAAAATGTAATAAACAATTTACGTGCCCCTGGGGTTATGGGTTCGATTCCCACCAAAGCCTCTGGGTCTTTCACTACAACGATTGAAAGTCTTCCTTACTATGCTCGATAATTTAAGTAAGAATATAATTAAATTTATATTAATAAATAATAATTAATAAACAATTTTTAAATTTATTTTTTAATAAAACTCAAACAAATAAAAATTAATGCAGGCAAAGGTAGTTCTCGTAACAACGATTATGTTGGTGTACTTCTTCATCATGAAGCATTTCTCCTTCATTGTGATCTTTTTATACCCTTCATTACAGGTGGAAAGGGTATATAAGTTTGTCATTCCGTGTGTAATTTCTACAATACTCATTTCCGACCCCATAAAGTATATATATTCTGGAACCTTATATATAGAGAAGTTGATTAAGCGATGTCCGTCTGTCCGTGTTAGTGTGGTAATGTCATTTGCCAAGGCACCAGAAGAGACACAAAAAATTTAAGCACACCAATCTGTCAGGCATAGTTTCGAAAATTTTGGTATTGAAATTCAGCAACATCGGATCATTCCTTTGGAGGCTACGGGCCAAAAACCACGCCCACCTATATTTTTTTACGTTTTTTTAAATTTTTTTTCGGCTTTAATGATTCTGTTTTGCCTTTTTTTATCAAATAAATATTAGACTGCGACAGGTAGATCGCAAGGAGTGCATACAGATCTCGGGGGATCAATAACCCCCTGCGAGGGGCGATTTTTGTTTGTTTTTAGATTGGTAGGGTTTTTCTGTTTTGATTTGTATTAGAGACCTTAATAGAAAGCAATACGCATAGAGGTAGCCAATGGACCCACAGGGTACCCACTGATAAATAGGAGCAGTTAAAAGGACCCCCCATGTGTCAATATGAGGAAATTTTTTTTTTGTAAGGATATCTTTTTGCTTTAGTCTGACCATTCTAACTTAATATAGATTGCAAAAAGGTCCTAAATTTAACAAAAAAATTTCAACAAAATTAAAATAAAAAAAATTAAAGATTAGGACAAATATTAACCCATGAGTATACCTCCAAGTCTTTCGATTTAATAAAGTCTGACACTTTACCAGCAGAACAACGTAATCGAATTTTAAACATGGTGTCAAAGATGAAAACATCGGAAACACAAGGGCTTCCTAGGGATCTTAAATTAAAAGAATCTGCTAAATATATGATGACAGTTAATATCAACTCAAATGATGGTCTTGTTAATGGAGCAGCTGGAGTTTTAATGGATGTAGAAACGAATAGTCAAACAGGAAATCCAGTCACCGTGTGGATTCTTTTTTCGGACAATACTGTGGGTGTTGAGACACGTCGTCAAAAATCTCATAGAACGGAGTCAACTTGGACGCCAGTTGAAAAATGCGTAAGAAGCTTTCAATTTAAAACTAATGACAGTGTTACAATTGAAAGAACTCAGTTCCCATTAGTGATAGCAGAAGGGATAACTATCCACAAAAGCCAAGGCGCTACTTATTCGAAAGTAGTTGTCCATACTCGTAACAAAATGAGTAGATCTGCTTTGTACGTAGCTTGCAGCAGAGCAACAAGTGCAAATGGACTATTTATTGTTGGACACTTTAAAGCTCCCAAACCATTTAGCAGTTTGGATCCAGTCAAAATGGAACTTGAGCGTCTACGATCAGAGAAAGTATTATGCAAACAATTTGATTTCCTAAGAAATAACGATTGGAATTTAAGATTGTTTTACCAAAGCATACAAAGCCATCAAGCACATCACAAAGATATTTCAACTGATACCACAATAATGCTAGCCGATATAAATATATGTTTGGTTGAAACTTGGAGTTTTCCCGAAGAATATCATATGCTATCCAATTACACTGTGCTATGCCGGCTCAATTGTTTCAACAAAGATAAAGGAGAAGCAAGACACCGACACAGGAAGGGAGTTATTGTGTACATAAAAGATAATTTCACAGAAGAAGCCGAGTATTTATTTGGAAAAGAACATATTTACAATGAAAACGCTTTACAATGCATAGCATATATCGTATCGATGAAATATATTACATTTTGTTATACAAAAGCCCAAATTATCCTCAAACACAATTCTTGTCGCTGCTTCGAGAGATAATAAATAAATTATGGAACTATTTTAGAAATGATAGTGAAAAAGTTTATCTAATGGGAGATTTTAATATATGCCGAAAAACCGAGGAAAGTAGCACCGAAATGTTTTTAAACTCTAAAGGATTTAGTGCTCTCTTAGATAAAAATGATGCAACTACTAAGCATGGAACGCATATTGACTGGATATTTTCAAATAATAGAAACAGCAGTCAAGCAAAAATTTATCCAACACTACACAGCTACCACGATGGAATATTCCTTGGGATTAACATTTCTTAAAAAGATAGGCAAAAAAAACAAGAAGTCTATCTATACAAAACGCTTTTTTACGATTATTTTCTTGAAACTTTTTTTGGGCCCTGAAGGGAGTGGAGTATGGCTCTTTTATGCCAAATCTAAAAAACTAGGATGGGGTGTACAGCTACATATGCTCTATCCCAAAGTAATGAGAGAACGGTTTCGGGGTAGTGCTTCTAGTGTGGAACCAAAAGTTAATAGTGTACTATCACTACGTTCATTTATATATATATATATATATATATATATATATAAAATCGAAGAAGGGGAGTAGCTACATAAGCCACACTTACAGACTTACAACGAAATTTAAGAGAGTATTGAACTCTTTTTTATGACCTTTTTCTTAAAAATTCTTTAGGCCTTGAAGTAGTGGCGTACGAATCGTTTATGCCAAATACCTAATCAACAAATCGAGGATAGGGGATAAACTGTGGAAAAAAAGTGGGAAGCTACATGAACCCCAACCCGAAGAATGAGAGCGGTTTCAGGATGGTGATTCCAGTGTGGGACCAATAGTTGATAGTGCGCTATCACTACGTCCATTTATTTATATTATATATATATATATATATATATATATATATATATATATATATATATATATATATATATATATATATATATATATAT